>PVJI01028262.1:0-16690 GCA_004026765.1 Micronycteris hirsuta
TGGGGTGTTAAAATTTTCTATTATAATTGTGTTGCTGTCAATATGTTTCTTGAAGTCCTCCAAGATTTTCTTTATGTATTTGGGTGCTCCTATGTTGGGTACATATATATTTACAATGTTTATGTCTTCTTGGTGGATTCTTCCCTTGAGTATTATGAAGTGACTTTCTGGGTCTCTCTTTATGGCTTTTTTTCTGAAGTCTATTTTGTCTGATATGAATATTGCTACCCTGGCTTTTTTCCTGTCCATTTACTTGGAATATTTGTTTCCAATCCTTCACTTTCAGTTCTGAGGTGGGTCTTTTGTAGGCAGCATATGTGTGAGTCATGTTTTCTTATCCATTCCACTGTTCTGTGTCTTTTGATTGAGGCATTTAATCCATTTATGTTTAAGGTTACTATTAATAGGTACTTACTCATTGCCATTTTTTTGTACCTATGTTTCTTTGTCTTTAACTGTTTTTCTTCCTGTTCTTAAAGCAAACCCTTTAGTATCTCTTGCAGAACTGGTTTGGATGCGGTATATTTTTTGAGGTTTCTTTTGTTTGGGAAGCTTCTTATTTGGCCTTCCATTTTAATTGAGAATCTTGATGGATAAAGTATTCTTGTTTTCAGGCCTCTGGTTCTCATTACTTGGACTATTTCTTGCCATTCTCTTCTGGCTTGGAGCGTTTCTATTGAGAAGTCAGCTGCTAGTCTTATTGGTGCTCCCTTGTATGTTACTTCCTGTTTTTCCCTTGCTGCCTTTAAGATTCTCTCTTTATCTTGGAATTTTGTCATTTTTATAATGATGTGTCTTGCAGTGGGCCTCTTTGGCTTCCTCTTGATTGGGACTCTCTGTGTTTCTGGATTTGTGTGAGTTTTTCACTCAGCAAATTAGGGAAGTTTTCCATCATTACTTTTTCAAACAGGTTTTCTAACCCTTGCTCCTCCTCTTCTCCTTCTGGTATCCCTATTATATGGATATTATTACATGTTGTCCTGCATTTCCCGTAACACCTATTCATTCTTTCTGAGCCTCTTTTCCTTTTTTTTGCTCATTCTGGGCGTTTTTTTCTACCTTGTCCTCCAGCTCGCTGATCGGATCTTTTGCTTCATCGAGCCTGCTTTTGATTCCTTCTACTGTGTTCTTCAGTTTAGAAATTGTATTCTTAATTTCCTCTTGGCCCTTGTTGATAGTTTCTGTGTCCTTTTCCATGTTGATGTAGTTTTCAGTGAGTTCATTGTAGTTTCCCTGTAGTTTCTGGTAATTCTCTGTGAGCTCATTGAGCTTCCTGATAACCATTGCTTTGAACTCAATATCTGATAGTTGACTTGCCTCTATTTCATTTAGCATTCTTTCTGAGGCTTCCTCCTTTCCTTTCATTTGAGGATTGTTTCTTTGTCTTCCCATTGTTTGCAAGACTCTTCTTCTTAGTCTCTGCTTCTCAAATTGATTTGTTCCGACTCCCTGGGTTTATGGTGTGAACATCTATGGTAGAAGACCTGTGAGATTCAGTAGTGCAGTTTCCTTGTTCTCCTGTGCTCTCTGGTCTTGGGCTGTCGTTTATGTTGGCTCTGTGTATGTCTTTGGGTTTTGATTGTTGTTGGGTCTTTCTTTGGTGGGTCTTTCCCTCCAGCTGGTTACTGAGGGTCACTCCATCCACCACCTCTTGTATTCTGTTGTGCAGGTGTGTTGAAGCTGGTTCTTCCACGTGTACAAGGTTTTGAGGATTCTCTCTTGCTCCTGTTCAGTAGTTTATTCTGAGTAATTTCTCCACCATTTAGTTGTATTTCCAAATATGTACTGGGTTGAGTTAGTGTGGCTTCCAGTCCCTCCTTCACCTTCTTCTGTTGTTATCTGTTGGTGGTTCCCTTGTTAGTGTGTTTCCTCTTCCAGCAGGTGTCCTGATATTTATAGCTTCCACCTACTTGTCTGATTTTTCAATGCCCTCTACAATTTTTGATCTCCAATCTTCATATATTCTGGGGTACTGCTGGCTGTTTTCTCTGTTCCTCAGATCAGCTAGGTGTTTCACCTGTGTGCAGGGGGACGTGGACTCCACTCCCATCTATCTCGCCGCCATCTTACCTCTCCTCTTGCACTTTTATGTGTCATGACTTATGTTTAAGTCTTGTACATTTTGAGTTCATTCTGGTGTATGGTGTAAGTTGGTTGTCTAGATTTAGTTTTTTTGCCTGTAGCTGTCCAGATCTCCAAACACTATTTGTTGAAGAGGCTATTTTTACTCCATTTTATGCTTCTGCCTTCTTTATCAAATATTAATTGACCATAGAGGCATAGGTTTATTTCTGTTACATTGATCTATGTGTCTGTTCCTATGCCAGTACCAGACTGTTTTGATTACAGTGGCTTTGTAATATAGTTTGATGTCAACTATTATGATATTTCCTGCTTTGTTCCTTCTGAAGATTGCTGCAGCTTTTCGGGGTTGTTTTCAGTTCCATATACATTTTTGAAATGTTCTAAGTGTGTGAAATATATCATTGGTATTTTAATAGCAATTGAGTTGAATCTATAAAGTGCTTTGGGTAGTATGGGCATTTTAATGATGTTGATTCTTCCAGCTCATGAACACGGTATATGCTTCTATTTGTTTGTATCTTCCTTAATTTATTTCTTCAGTGTTCTGTAGTTTTCTGAGTACAGTTCTTTTATGTCCTTGGTTAGATTTATTCCTAGGTACTTTATTTTTCTTGTTGCTATAGTAAATGGGATTTTTTTCTTAGTTTCTGTTTCTTCTGTTTCATTGTTTGTGTACAAAAATGCCTTCGATTTCTGAATATTGACTTTGTATCTCTCTCTCTCTCTTTTTTTTTTTTTTTGCCAAAGTCACTTTTTAAGTCAATTAGTTTTTTAGTGGAGCCTGTAGGGTTTTCTATGTTCACTATCATGTCATCTGCGAATAATGATTTTTACTTTCTCCTTCCCAATTTGGATGCTTTTATTTTTACTTCTTATTGCATCACTGTGGCTATGACTTCCAATACTATGTTGAATAGAAGTGATGAAGGTGGACACACTTGTCTTATTCCTGATCTTAGTGGGAAAGATTTTAGTTTTTGCCCATTGAGTATGATGTTGGCTGTAGGTTTCTTGTATATGGCCTTCATTATGTTGAGGAATGCTCCCTCTATTACCACTTTGCTGAGTGTTTTTATCATAAATCGGTGCTGTACCTTATCAAATGCTTTTTCCACATCTATTGATATGATCATGTAATTTTTGTCTTTCATTTTTTGTGTTGTGTATTACTTTTATTAATTTGAGAATAATATACCATCCTTGCATCCCTGGGATGAATCCCACTTGATTATCATGTATGATCTTTTTGAAGTATTTCTGGACCTGGTTTGTCCATATTTTGTTGAGGATTTTTGCATCTATGTTCATCAGTGATATTGGCTTGCAGTTTTCTTTCTTTGTTGTGTCTTTACCTGGTTTTGGAATTAAGATAAATCTGGCCTTATAAAAAGATTTTGTGAGTCTTCCCCCTCTTGAATTTTTTGGAATGGTTTCAGGAGGATAGGAATGATCTCTTTCCTAAATGTTTGGTAAAGTTCACCTGTGAAGCTGTGCATTCCAGGGCTTTTCCATGAGAGGAGTTTTTTGATTCCTGCTTTGAGTTCACTAACTGTTATCAGTCTATTCATGCTTTCTGCATCTTCTTGATTCAGTTTTGGAAGATACATTTCTAGAAATTTGTTCATGTCACCCAGGTTGGCCAATTCTTGGCATATAGTTGTTCATAATATTTTCTTACAATCCTTTGTATTTCTGTGATATCGGTTGTAATTTCTCCTCTTTCATTTCTCATTTTATTTATTTCAGTCCTCTCTCTTTTATTATTGATGAGTCTGGTTAAAGGCTCTTCAAATTTGTTTATCTGTTTGAAGAGCAGTCTCCCAGATTTATTGATCCTTTGAATTGTTCTTTTCATCTCTATGTCATTCAATTCTGCTATGATCTTGATTATTTCTTTCCTTCTACTCACTCTGGGTTTTGTTTATTGTTGTTCCTCCAGTTCTTGTAGATGTAAGGTAGGTTGTTTATTTGAGATTTTTCTATCTTTTTTAGTTGGTCCTGTATTGCTATGAACTTCTTTCTCAGGACTGACTTTGCTGTGTCCCATAGGCTCTGGGTAGTTGTATGTTCATTTTAATTTGTTTCCAGAAAGTTTTTAATTCCTTCCTGGATCTCAGTGTTAACTGATTCATTATTTAATAGCATGCTATTCAGTCTCCATGAATTTGAATATTTTTTAGTTTTTTCCTTGAGGTTGGTTTCTAGTTTCAAGTCTAAGAAGATGCTTAGTATGATTTCAAGTTTCTTCAGTTTGTTGAGTCTGTTTTGTGACCTACTATGTGGTCTACCTTT
Organism: Micronycteris hirsuta; assembly: GCA_004026765.1. Classification (NCBI taxonomy): domain Eukaryota; kingdom Metazoa; phylum Chordata; class Mammalia; order Chiroptera; family Phyllostomidae; genus Micronycteris; species Micronycteris hirsuta. The sequence continues at coordinate 4,378 of PVJI01028262.1, forward strand.
GAGAATGTTCCATGTGCATTTGAAAAGCGTGTGTATTTTGCTTCTTTTGAGTGAAAGTTTCTGTATATCAATTAAGTCCATTTGATCTAGAGTGTCATTCAATGCCACTATATCCTTGTTGATTTTTTAAAGTATTTTTTATCGATTATGCTATTAAAGTTTTCCCAATTTTCTCCCCTTTATTCCCCCTCCACCCTGGCTCCCCAACCCTCCAGTATCCCCTCCCTTAGTACATGTCCATGGGTTGTACATATAAGTTCTTTGAGTCCTCTGTTTCCTATACCATTTTTTTATCTCTCCCTGTCTATTTTATGCCTACCAATTATGCTTCTTCTTCCTTGTACCTTCACCCCCATTCCTCCCTTCCCCCTCCCCACTGAAATCCCTCTGTGTGATATCCATTTCTCTGATTCTGTTCCTGTTCTGGTTGTTTGCTTAGTTTTTGTTTTCATTGTTTTTCTTTTCTTTTAAGTTCATTTGTTAATGGTTGTGAGTTTGTTATCATTTTACTGTCCATGTTTTTGATCTTCTTTTTCTTAGATAAGTCCCTTTAACCTTTCATATAATAAGGGCTTGGTGATGATGAACTCCTTTAACTTGACCTTATCTGGGAAGTTCTTTATCTGCCCTTCCATTCTAAATGAAAGCTTTGCTGGATAGAGTAATCTTGGATGTAGGTCCTTGCCTTTAGTGACTTCGAATACTTATTTCCAGCCCCTTCTTGCCTGCAAGGTTTGTTTTGAGAAATCAGCTGATAGTCTAATGGGCACCCCTTTGTAGGTAACTCTCTCCTTTCCCCTAGCTTCTTTTAGGATTTTCTCTTTATCTTTAATCTGGGGTAACTTAATGATGATGTATCTTGGTGTGTTCCTCTTTGGGTCCAACTTCTTTGGGACTCTCTGGGCTTCCTGGACTTTCTAGAAGTCTATTTCCTTCACCAGATTGGGGATGTTTTCCTCCATTATTTGTTCAAATAAGTTTTCAATTTCTTGCTGTTTTTCTTCTCCTTCTGGCACTCATATAATTCAGATATATTGGAACATTTCAGATTGTCCCAGAGGTTTCTAAGTCTCTCTTCCTTTTTTTGAACGCTTGTTTCTTCATTCTGTTCTGATTCAGTTTATTTTTCCCTTTTGTTCCAAATTGTTGCTTTGAGTCCTGGTTTCCTTGCTGTCACTGTTGGTTCCCTGAATATTTTGCTTTATTTCACTTTATTTTACTTATCCTTCATTTGCTTTTTCATTTTTGACCAAGCTCAATCAGTTCTATGAACATTTTGATTACCAGGGCTTTAAATTCTCCATCAAATAGGTTGGCTATCTCCTCCTCTCTTAGTTCTCTTTCTGAGGCTTTGCTCTGTTCTTTCATTTGGGCCATATTTCTTTGTCTCGGTGCAGCTGATATGTTGTAAGGGGGCAGGGCCTTAGGTATTCACCCAGGCAGGGCAACCCTTCTTGGTGCGCTGGGATGCTGTCTGTGGGGGACAGGCCAGAGAGGGAACAGTGTGGTTAGCTTGCTCGTCTCTAGTGCACTTTTCAACAAACTCTCATGTGAGACTGTGTGTATCTCCCACCGTGCCAATCCCAGCTCTAGGCCACAGTCAGCTCTGAGTCTCAGTATTCCCCTTAAGTCAGCCCCTCCACGTAGCCTGACAATCTTAGCAGTCAGCCCCGCCCCCAAGGTCTGCTGCCTAACCACAGTGTTTCTTAGTAGGCCAGTGCAGTCCACTGCCTTACTGGCCTAGTTGTTCTGGTTGATTTTTTCTTTAATTCCTTTGTTGTCAGAGTTCCATGCAGTTTGATTTTCTGGTACTTTGGTTGTTTATTGATTTTAGATTGGCTGTTATCCTCCTTTTGGTTGTGTGAGGAAGCAAGGGTTTCTACTTACACCTCCATCTTGGCCAGAATTCTGCATGCCTTGTTGATTCCTTGCTTGGAATCTATCCATTGTTGGAAATGGGAGTTTAAAATCTACTATGACTGTGTTGCTCTTGATATCTTTCTTGAAGTCTGCCAAGATTTTTTATATATTTTGGTGTTCCCATGTAAACGTGCATACATGTTTACAAGGATTATATCTTATTGACAAATTGTTCCTTTAAGTATTATAGAATGTCCTCCTTTGTCTCTTTTTATGACCTTTGTTTTGAAATGTATTTTGTCTGATATAAGTATTGCTACCCCAGCTGTCTTTTCATGTCCGTTTGCTTCGAATATTTTTTCCAACCCTTCACTTTCAGTCTGTGTAAATCTTTTGTCCCAAGGTGGGTCTTTTGTAGATAGCATATATGTTGGTCATGTTTTCTTATCTATTCAGCCACCTTATGTCTTTTTTTTTAATAAAAAAATTTTAAAGATTTTATTTATTTATTTTTCAGGAGAGGGGAAGGGAGGGAGAAAGAGAGAGAAAGAAATATCAATGTGTGGTTGTCTCTTGTGTGGCCTGGTGCCCCACACCGGGGAACCTAGCTCGCAACCCAGGCATGTGCCGTGACTGGAAATGAACCAGGGAGCCTTTGGTTCACGGGCTGGCACTCAATCTAGTGAGCTATACCAGCCAGGGCCACCATATTTCTTTTGATTGGAGCATTTATTCATTTACATTTAAGATTATTATTGATAGGTACTTATTCATTGCCATTTTCCTCCCTTTGTGTTTCTCTCTCTCTCTCTTTCTTCATATTCTCAAAGCAATCCCTTAAGCATCTCTTGCAATGCTGGTTTGGTGGATATATGTTCTTTTAGCCTTTTTTTTTTTTTTTTTGGTCTGGGAAGTACCTTATTTTGCCTTCCATTTTAAATGAGAGTCTTGCCGGGTAAAGTAGTCTTGGTTGCAGGCCATTGCTTTTCATTACTTGAAATATTTCTTGCCATTACCTTCTGGTTTGTAGTGTTTCTGTTGAGTAATTAACTGATAGTCTTATTGGAGCTCCCTTGTGTGTTACTATCTGCTTTTCTCTTGCTGCCTTTAATATTCTCTCTTTTTGTTTAATTTTTGCCATTTTTATTATGATGTGTCTTGGAAAGGGCCTCTTTGATTTCATCTTGTTTGGGACCCTCTGTACTTTCTGGATCTGTCTGACTTTTTCTCTCATCAAGTTAGGGAAGTTTTCTGTCATAACTTTTTCAAACAGTTTTTCTACCCCTTGTTTCTCTTCTCCTGGTATTCCTATGATATGGATGTTATTACATTTTATGGATTCTTGCAGCTCCCTTAAATCCTCTTCATTATTTTTGAGTCTTTTAAAAAATTTTGTTGTTGTGTCTGGGAATTTTTTTCTACCTTGTCGTCCTCCAAGTCACTGATTCCTCTGATTCATCTAGCCTGCTTTTATTTCCTCTACTGTGTTCTTCAATTCATAGCTTGTATTAATTTCTTCCTGGCTCTTATTAATGATTTCTATGTCCTTTTTCATAGTGATGTAATTGCAGTAAATTGTAGCTTTCTTATTCTTTATAGTTCTCCCTGAGCTCATTGAGCTTCCTTGTAACCATTATTTTGAACTCAGTGTCTGATACTTTACTTGTATCTATTTCATTTATCACTCTTTCTGGGAATTTCTCCTTTCCTTTTGATTGGGGGTTGTTTCATTGTCTCCCCATTTTAGGTACTCTTCTTGTTTATTTCTGCTTCTTAGGTTGATCTCCTTTGACTCCTTATCTTTGTGGTGTGACCTTCTGTGGTAGGACACCTGTGGGATTTGGTGGTGCAGCTCCTTGATCTCCTGAACTTGATGCTCTTAGGATGCTTTTTATGACATTTATGTTGGGTCTCTTGTTGTAATTGGGTTTTGATTGTTGGGTCATTCTTTGGTGGATCCTTCACTATTTCTGGCTGACTATCACTCCCTCACCTTGTCTTACATAGTGTTGTGCAGGTGCTACCAGAACAAAACCAGGAACAAACTCACACCTGTAAACATAACTACCACCCACAATACCATTATGAACAGCAAGTGAACCAGTATTAAATAAGGATGTAAAGATATTAAGACTATTGTAAGAAAGGAGGAGTGAATATAAGATGACTAACTGAAAGAAACATGATTTTGAGAGGATAGAGGGAGGAGCAATAAAAAGAGTAGGGAATCAGGGCAAGGTGAGGAGAGAAAGAAAGTAAAATTTACACTGAAAATTAAAAAGAGATGAAGATGGTGGAATGGAGGAAGAGAATAGAAGCAGGTAGTATTAGGTTTAAACAGAATTTTAAAAAAATATATAGTGAAAGAGAAAGAAAAGAAAAAAAGTAAATAAAAAAATTAGGAACCAAGTTGGAGAAAAAGATTCACCACAGCACTATCAACAAAAAACAAGCTAAGATTAATACAGGAGGGATGGGAATACAAGGGGAAAAAGAAAGAAAGAAAAGCTTAAGAGATGCTTAGAGGAAAGGGAAGTGATTTTGAGATGATAGAGGGAGAAGGAATACTAAGAGTGAGGAACAAATACCAGGCCAAGACAGGGAAAAATTAAAATTAGAGGAAAAAAAAAAGAAAGAACAGAAGGAAGGCAGAATGGAGTAGGAGGGGGCAACAGTAAAATTTGAGATTTTAAATATCAAAATAGTGAAGATCTAGAGATAAAATTGAAGTAATGCAACAACAAACACTCTATCCACAAACAATGAGCAAAGATTGATAAATGTGAATAGAGAACAAGGGTATTTTAAGAGCAGGAAAAAGAATGTGAGATGACCAATGACAAGAAAAATCATTTTGAGAGGCTATAGGGGGTAGAAATAGTAGTAAGAGTGTGGAATGGAAACAAGTTGTAGCTAGAGAAAAAACAAAATTTAAAACAAAAATAAGAGGAAAGAAGATGGTAAAATTGGGTAAGAAAAGGGTGGATCAAAATATGAGATTTAAAATAAACTATAATATAAAATCTAGTGACTTAATATGCCCAAAATTGAAGGAAAAGAAATGAATATTAAAAACTGATGCAGGAGAGAAAATATCACTAATCATGAAGAAGACCATGGTGGAATTTGTATCAGTAGCATCTAGTATTTACCACTGTTTTTTCTTTCTGGATCCACCTCTCGTGATGTCAGATGGTTTTCTGGTCTGGCCTTAGGTAGCCTGTTTGAGACTACCATGGATCCAGTCTATGGATAACTCCTTCAGTTCTTAATCTAGTCACTTTGAAATCAGCATTCAGTCTTAAGCACCATAGGGTGGGGAAATTCCTGTGGGTAGGGCTATTGTTGCTCCTCAGGCTGCTGCCACTTGGAGGGTTGTGGTCTGCCTGAGCAAGATGGCTCCTGCAGTATGGAGGATGACTCAGCACTTGTATCCTGGTGGCTGCTCCCTCTGTTCTCTCCCCAAAGCCACCATACCCAGTCTCTCCTCATGCCTCTGGAGTCCATTCTACCCATCCTTTGCCAGAACCTAGGGTAGTGGCCACAAGTGAAATTTTGTGTGTTGGCCCTTTAAAAGGCTCTCTGTACTCTAGCCATCTGTCTCTGGCAGAGAGAAACCCTGCTGCTTTTCATAGCTGGATGTTTTCTGGGTTCTCTTCAGGCTCTGGTGCTGTAAGCTGGGGAGCCCAGCTTGGGGTTTAGCCCACACTTCTCAGGGGGGAACCCTCCATCCACTGAGATATTCCTCCAGCACTTAAATTGCTGCCTGTGGGAACCCAACCAGCTCTCGTGTCTCCTCTGCACTGTGTACCAGCACGTGTGGTGAAGCTGTTTCTTCTGTCTATCTGTAGTTGTAAAGCTTCTCCCCTGCTGTTGTTCAGTTATTTATTACAGATGATTTCTCTGCAATTTAGTTGTAATTCCAGCTTGGTCTTGGAAGAAGATTAGTGTAGCTTCCACTTAACTCCTCTGACATCTTGGATTCAATGAGATGATTCTAAGTCACCTTCAACTTCCAGTTCTGCAAGGATCTGCACGGAAATACCTTTCTAACCAGCTCACCTCCAGGATCCAGGGAGCAGAGAACATTTGGATTCTCTGCTTTTTGGTGTTGAGTAGTATGAGTTCTTTATAAATTCTGGTTATTAACCCATTATCAGATGTATCATTGGTAAATAATCTTTTTATTATCTTTTGTTTGTTTTGCCTTTACCATGCTCTTCATTTATTTCTTAAAGATTTTATTTATTATTTTTAGAGAGGGAAGATAGGAGGAGAGGGAGAAACATCAATGTGTGATTGCCTCTCGTACGTCCCCCACTGGGGACCTGGCCTGCAACCCAGGCATGTGCCCTGACTGAGAATCGAACCAGTGACCCTTTGGTTCATAGGCCAGCACTCAATGTACTGAACCACAGCTGCCAGGGCCATTTTCTGGTTTCTTAAAATGGAAACTTAAGTTATTATTTTGAGATATTTATGTTTTTAAGATATAAGTATTTTGAGCTTTAAATTTCCTTGTAATCGCTGTTTTAATGTATCCAATACAGTTTTTGAAAGATTTTATTTATTTTTAGATAGAGGAGAAAGGAGGGAGAAGAGAGGGAGAAAAACATCAATGTGTGGTTGCCTCTCATGCGCCCCCTACTGGGGACCTGGCCCACAACCCAGGCGTGTGCCCTGACTGGGAATTGAACCAATGACCCTTTGGTTCGCAGGCCGACACTCAATCCACTGAGCCACACCAGCCAGGGCTAATGCATCTAATAAATTTTGATATGTTTTGTTCTGTTTTAATTCAGGTTAGATATTTTCTAGCTTCCTTTTTTATTTCTTCTTTGACTCATGGGTTTTTTAGAAGTATGTCATTAATATCCCAATAATTGGGGATCCCCTAAATTGATTTCTGTGATTGTATTCTAATTTAATTTCTTGGCAGTTGGAGAAGATATTTTGTATAATTTCAATTTTTAGAAAAGTGTAAGACATTTTCTTTTTTGTTTTGTTTTAACTTAGTTTATTTTAGATACTATCAAATATCCTTTAAAATAACATGTTTTATTTTATTTTTGTTCTATTACAGTTGTCCCATTTTTTTCCTCCATTGCCTTCCATGCCCCCAACCCCCACTGCCACAGTCCCCATGCCCCACCTGTTGTCCATGTCCATGGGTTCTTTATACATGTTCCTTGACTAGACCCTTCCCCTTCTTTTCCCCCTTATCACTGTCTGTATGCTCCTTGTTTCCATGCCTCTGGTTCTATTTTGCTCATTTGTTTGTTTTGTTCACTAGGTTCTTCTTACAGGTGAGATCATATGGTATAAGTTTTTCACCTCCTGGCTTACTTACTTAGCATAATCCTCTCCAGTTCCATCCATGCTGTCAAGAAAGGTAGGAGTTCCTTCTTTCTTTCTGCTGCATAGTATCCATTTTGTAAATGTACCACAGCTTTTGTATCCACTCATTTACTGATGGGCACTTAGGCTGTTTTCAGCACTTGGCTATAGGAAATGGTGCTGCTATGAACGTAAGTTCTTTTGAATTGGTGTCTTGTGATTCTTAGGATATAATCCCAGCAGTGGAATTGCTGGGTCAAAAGACAGTTCCATTTTTAGAGTTTTGAGGAAATTCCATAATGTTTTTCACAGTGGCTGCACCAGTCTGCATTCCCACCAATAGTGCACTAGGGTTCCCTTTTCTCTATATCCTTGCCAGGACTTGTGGTTTGTTGATTTGTTTATGATGACCATTCTGACCAGTGTGAAGTGGTAGCTCATTGTGATTTTAATTTGCATCTCTCTGATGGCTAGTGATGCTGAGCATCCTTTCATATGTCTCCTTGGAGAAGTGTCTGTCCAGGTCCTTTGTCCATTTTTTTTTATTTGGACTGTTTGTCTTCGTCATGTTGAGTCATATGGGTTCTATATATATTTTGGGGATCAAACCCCTTGTCTGAGGTGTCATCGGCAAATATGTTTTCCAATATGATTGGTTCCCTTTTTATTTTGATGAAGTCCCATTTGTTTATTCTTTCTTTTATATCCCTTGCCCTAGGAGATATATTGGCAAAAATATTGCTGTGTGGAATATCTGAAACTTTACCACCCATGTTTTCCTATAGGACTTTTATGGTGTCACGATTTAATATTTAGGTCTTTATCCATCTTGAGTTTATTCTGATATATGGTCAGTTAGTGGTTTAGCTTCATTTTTTTGCATGTGCCTGCCCAGATCTCCCAACGGTATTTTTTTAAAGATTTTATTTATTTATTTTCAGAGAGAGGAGAAGGGAGGGAGAAAGAGCAATGTACAGTTGCTTCTCACATGGCCCTCATTGGGGACCTGGCCCGCAACCCAGGCATGTGCCCCGACTGGGAATCGAACCGGGACCCTCTGGTTCCCAGCCCCCGCTCAATCCACTGAGCTACACCAGCCGGGCCCAACACTATTTTTTAAAGAGGCTCTTTTTACTCCATTTTATGCTTCTGTCCCCTTTGTCAAATATTAATTGATTATAGAGACATGGGTTTATTTCTGGGCTCTCTATTCTGTTCCATTGATCTATGTGTCTGTTTTTATGCCAGTACCAGACTGTTTAGATTACAGTGGCCTTTTAATGTAATTTAATATCAGGTATTGTGATCCCTCCTATTTTGTTCTTCTTTCTCAAGTTTGCTGCAACTATTCGGTATCATTTTTTGTTCCATATCAACTTTTGAAGTATTTGTTCTAAATCTGTGAAATACATCATTGATATTTTAATAAGGATTGCATTGAATGTATAGATTGCTTTAGGTAGTATGGACATTTTAATGATGCTAATTCTTTCAATCCATGAACACAATATATGCTTTTCTGATGTATCATATTATCTATCCATATGCTATTCCATGTGTGCTTGAGAAGAAAACATATTCTAGTACTGTTGGGTGGAGTGCTCTAAAGAAGTATGTTTAGCTAGTTGATTTACAGTGTTCTAATTCCTTTTTGATCTTCTTAGTTGTTGTAGTCACTATTGAAAGTGGGGGTATTGAAGTCCAATTATTATTGTTGAATGTCTTTTTTTCCCTTTATTTCTTTTATTTTTAGATTTGCTTTCTTTATTTTAGGGTTGTAATGTTAGGTGCAAGTATGTTTTTAATTGCTATGTCCTCCTGATGGATCTTCCCTTTGCCATTATTCAAATGTTTTTTCCCCCTAAGAACAAGTTTTGTCTTCAACTATTTTTGTTGAATTGTCTATGTTTTCTTTTATTTTGTCAGTTTTTTCTTCAAATATTTTGAAGGAATATTGTATTTAGGCTCTTGTTAGGTATTTGTAATTATTATAACTTTCTGATATATTTAACCATTTTATTATTCTGACATGTTTCTCTTTGTCTCTAGTATTTCTTCCTTTAAAGTTGATTTTGTCTGATATACTGTAACCACTTTAGCTTTCCATTCTTGCTATATTTTTTTACTTTTTTATTACTTTATTGTTCTTCAGTTACAGTTATCTGCATTTTCTCCCCTCCCCTCCTCCCCACACCACCCAACCCCACCTCCCTCCCTTGCTTCCCCCTTGGTTTTGTCCATGTGTCCTTTATAGTAGTTCCTGAAAACCCTTCTCTCCACAATCCCCTTTCCCCTCTCCTCTAGCTATTGTTAAATTGTTTTTAATTTCAATGTCTCTGGTTTTATTTTACTTGCTTTTTTCTTTTGTTGCTTATGTTCCAGTAAAAGGTGAGATCATACAGTATTTGTCCCTCACCACCTGGTTTATTTTGCTTAGCACAATGCTCTCCAGTTCCATCCATGCTGTTGCAAAGGGTATATAAGCTCCTTCTTCCTCTCTGCTGCGTAGAATTCCATTGTTTTTATAATATGTATTTTCTTATTATTTTGCTTTCAACTTGTTTGTGCCTTTACATCAAATGTTTGTCTTCCATCAACAGTTTATAGCTTATAGTTGGATGTCTCCTTTTTATCCAGTCCGACAATCACTGTCTTTATTTTATTTGTTAAATTAATTTTTTCAATTATAATTGATATTCAATATTATATTAATTGCAGGTATATAACATAGTCATTAGACACTTATATAATGTACAAAGTGATCCCTGTGATAAGTCTAGTACCCACCTGGCAGTATGCATAGTTATTGCAATGTTATTGACTATATTTCTTATGCTGTACTTTACATCCTGTGACTATTTTGTAACTGCCAATTTGTATGTTTTAATGACTTCAGCTTTTCCATTCAGCCAGCCTCCAACCTGGCAACCATTGGTTTGTTTTCTATACCTACGAGTTTGTTTCTGTTTTGTTTATGTGTTTATTTTGTTTTTCAGATTCCACACATAAGTGAAATTATTTGGGATTTGTCTTTTTCTGTCTGACTTATTGCACTTAACATAATACTTTGTAGGTCCACCCATGTTGTCACAAATGGTAAGATTTCATTTTTTTATGGCTTTTACCTCTTCTTTACTAAATCATTTATCAGTGGACACCTAGGTTACTTTCATAGCTTGGCTATTGTAAATAATGCTGCAATAAACAATAGGATGCATGTATTTTTTTGAATTAGTGTTTTGGATTTCTTTGGATGAGTACCCAGGAAAGAAAAGCTGGGTCATATGGTAGTTCTGTTTTTAATTTTTTGAGAACCCCCACACTGATATTTATAGTAGCTGCACCTATCTGCATTCCTACCAACAGTGCACCAGGCTCCTTTTTTCTCCACATTCTTGTCAGCACTTGTTTGTTGATTTACTGATGATAGCCATTCTGACAGGTGTGAGATACAGTAATAATATTTCATTGTAGTTTTCATTTGCTTTTCTCTGATGATTATTTTGAGCAATTTTTAATATATCTATTGGCCCTCCATATGTCCTGTTTGGCGAATCATCTATTCAGGTCCTTTACCTATCCTTTAATTGGGCTGTTTGTTTTTTTGGTGTTGTGTGAGTTTCTTATGTATTTTAGATATTATTAACCTCTCTTGGATGTATAATTGGCAAATATCTTCTCCCATTGAGTAGGTTGTCTTTTAGTTTTGTGTATGATTACCTTCATTATGCAGAAACTTTTAATTTGAGGTAGTTCCATTTGTTTATTTTTTATTTTCTATCTCCTTTTTTAGAAGACATATTAAAAAATATTGCTAAGAGCAATGTCAGAGAATTTACTACCTGTGTTTTCTCCTGGGAGTTTTATAGTTTCGGGTTTTACATTTAAACCTTTAAAATCCATTTTGAGGATATTTTTGTATATGATGTAAAAAAATGTGGTTTAGTTTCATTTTTTGCATGTATCTGTCTAGTTTTCCCAACACCATTACTGAATAGACTGTCTTCACCACAGTTGTCATAAATTAATTGACCATTAATAGGTACAGGTTTATTTCTATGTTCTCTATTCTGTTCATTTAATTGTCTATTTTTTAATGCCAGTACCATGCTATGTTGATAACTAGAGCCTTGTAATATAGTTTGATATCAGGTGGTGTGATAGCTTCAACTTTGTTCTTCTTTCTCAAGATTACTTTGGCAATTTGATGTATTTTGTGGTTCCATATAAATTTTAGAATTATTGGTTCTAGTTCTGTGAAAAATGCCATTGGTCTTTTGATAGGGATTGCATTAAATCTATAAATTACTTTGGGTAGCATGGCATTTCAAAGATTTTTTCTTTTTATCCATTAGCACAGTATATACTTCCATTTACTTGTATTTTCTTCAATTTCTTTCTGCAATGTTCTATAATATTCCAAGTACAGGTCTTTTACCTCCTTAGTTAAATTTGTTCCTAGGTATTTTTGATGGAATTTTAATAAGATTGTTTTCTGAATTTCTCTTTCTGGTAGTTCATTATTGATGTATACAAATGTGACTCAATTCTGGATATTAATTTTTTATCCTGCTACTTTACTGAATTCATTTATCAGTCCTAATTTTTTTTGTAGACTATATATAGTTCTCTCTTTGTAGTATGATGACATCTGATACAATCACTACGTATAGATTGGGATGTTTAAAACATTTATATTTTCACAATTATTAATATGATTGGATTTTTATTTTCCATTTTGCTATTTGTGTTATTTTTTTATTACTTTTTTTGTTTAATTACAGTTATTTGCAGCCTCTCCCCTCCCCCCTCCCTTCCCCTCCCATCCCACCCCCCAACCTCCCTCCTCCCCCTTAGCTCTGTCCATGTGTCCTCTACAGTGATTCCTGAAAACTCTTCTCCCCATTGTCCCCTCCACCCTCTCCCCTGTCTATTGTTAGACTGTTCTTAATTTCAGCATCTCTGATTATGTTTTGCTTGCTTTCTGCTTTTGTTGGTTATGATCCGGTTAAAGGTGAGATCATAAGGTATTTGTCCCTCACTGCCTGGCTTACTTCACTTAGCATAATGCTCTCCAGTTCCATCCATGCTGTTGCAAAAGGTATAAGCTCCTTCT
>PVJI01028263.1:0-16706 GCA_004026765.1 Micronycteris hirsuta
TCATAGCAAGGCATTGGGATGTAAATTAAGATCCGGTGGCAGACAGGACCAGGTGAAAGAGATCAGCAAGCCGGAATTTTTTAAGATACACCTTTGTCAAATTAATTCCCATCCCACAGACATGATCCACACTTGCTCACACAGGAGTCACACGGAGCTGTGCTCAAAACGTGTAGATTCTCAGGACTGTGTTTACACACGTGTGGAAATCACTGCCACAGTAGAGGGGTTCTTTTTTCTGGTGTAGGTTTGGTTGTCTTGTAATACTGCTTTGTTACCCAACACCTGACCAACAGCATACAAGATGAGGTGGAAATTGTGACTAACAGGAAGCAAAATGGAGGGAAGAACCCACCAACAAGTAAAGCCCAAGTACACAAGAGAGCTCACACAAGTGGAAGAAAGGGCAAAGCTAGAGCATCCAGACAAGGGGATCAAACAGACTGCATCACTGAATCTCACGTAACTCCTACCACAGGTGTCCATTTCATGAAGACAAGCAAGCAAAAGAGAGCATCCTGTGATGCAGAAACAAACTAAAAGAGTCACCTAAGCTGTGGAGAAAATCAAAAGAAATGAAAGAATCAACAGTAAAAGAGCTAAATGAAATTGAGGCAAGAAATCTATCAGACATAGAATTTTAAAAAAACAGTTGTAAGAATGCTCAAGGAACTCGCTGATACCTACAGGACACTGAGTGGGAACTACAATGGTATGAAAAAGGAAAGAGAAAATATAAACAAGAACCAGGAAGAAATGAAGAACATAATATCTGAAATAAAATATACACTAGAAGAAATAATGAGCAGATGGATAAAGCAGAGGACCAAATCAGAGAGATGGACCAAAAGTTTGAAAGAAATACATAGAAAGAGCAATAAAAAGAAAAATAATACTCAAAAAATATGAGGGACCTTCAGGACAACATGAAACATAACAACATTTGCATCATAGGAACACCAGAAGGGAAAGAAAAAGAACAATAGGTAGAAAACCTGTTTGAAAAAATAATGACAGAAACATTTGCTAATGTGAAGAGGGGGAAATCCATACAAGTTCAGGAAGCACAGAGGGTCCCAAACAAGATGAACCCAAAGAGGTCTACTCCAAGTCACATCATAATTAAAATGCCAAATTTTAAAGACAAAGAGAGAATCTTAAAAGAAGCAAGGGAGAAACAGATAGTAATATATAAGAGAGCTCTGATAAGGCTATCACCTTATTTCTCAACAGAAACACTACAAGCCAAATGGGAATGGCAAGAAATAGCCCAAGGAATGGGAAACAAAGACCTGCACCAAAGACTACTGTACCCAGCATGGCTTTCAATTAAAATTTAAGGTGAAATAAGGAGTTGCCCAGACTAAAGAAGGTTAAAAGTATAAAAATCCATTAAACCAGCATTGCAAAGCATGCTAAAGGGACTGCTTAAAGAAGATAAAGGAAGAGAGTTAGAGAGAGAAACACAGGTAAAAGGGGATAAAATGGCAATGGATAAGTACCTATCAATAATAACCTTAAATGTAAATGGATTAAATGCTTCCATCAAAAAAATATAAGTTAGCTGAATATATAAGAAAATATGACTCTCATATATGCTGTCTACAAGAGACCCATGTCAGAAAAAAGGCCTAAAAAACTTAAACTGAAAGGTTGGCAAAATTATTCCAAGTGAAATGACAGGGAATTTTTATGCAGTAACAACACTTATTTTAGACAAAAGATATTTCAAAACAAAGGCCATAAAAATAGATAAAGAAGGTCATTTCATAAGATTAAAGGGAAGAATGCATCAAGAAACCATTGTAAACTCATGTGCAACCAACATAGGAGCACCCAAATATGGAAGAAAAATCTTGGAGGACTTCAAGAAAGATATAGAGAACAACACACTTATAGCAGTGGATTTTAGCATCGCACTATCAACAGTTGGTGGGTCTTCCAAACAAAGAATAAACAAGGATATTGTGACACTGAACAACATGCTAAATAAACTGGGCTTACCTAATGTATACAGAAGCATTCATCCCAAAGAAGCAAAACATGAATTCTTTTCAAATGCACATGGAATATTTTCAAATAGACCACATGGTAGAACACAAAATGAGCCTCAAACAATTCATGAAAATTAAAATCATATCAAGTGTTTTCTCAAATCACAATGGCTTGAGACAAGAAACTAAGCTCAAGGGAAAAACTCAAAAGCACTCAAGTACATGGGGACTGAATATGTTGTTAGACAATGAATGGGTAATCAATGATATCAAAGAAGAAATCAAAAAGTTTCTGGAAAAAATGAAAATGAACACACAACAACACAAAAACTATGAGACACAGCAAAGTCAGTCCTGAGAGGGAAGTTCATAGCAATAGTTCTACCTCCAGTTCTACCTAAAAAAGATAGAAAAAATTCAAACAACCTAACCCTACATCTACAAAAACTGGAGGAACAACAACAGTAGAAGGAAGGAAATAATCAAGATCAGAGTGTAATAAATGACATAGAGACTAAAAGAACTATCCAAAACATCTATTAATCCAGGAGCAGATTCTATGAAATGATAAACAATGATAAAGCCTTTAAGAAGACTCATCAAGAAAAATATATATCACACATAAATAAAATCACAAATTAAAGAGAGAAAATTACAACCAATAACACAGAAATAAAAGGATCATAAGAAATTACTAGGAACCATTACATGCCAAGAAATTAAAAAATCTTGGTAAAATGAACAAATTTCTAGAAACATATAATCCTCCCAATCTGAGTCAAGAAAAGCAGAAAGTCTGAATAGAACAATATAAATTTTTGAAATTGAAATTGTAATAAATAATATTTTGGTACACAAAAGTCCTGGGCTGGATGGATTCACAGAATTTTACCAAACATTTAGAGAAGAGCTAACCCCAAATCTTCTCAAATTATTCCAAAAAATCCAAGAAGAAGGAAGACTCCCAAATGTTTTTACTATGAGTCCAGTATTATCCTAATTCCCAAAACTGATAAAGACACAAGAAAGAAAGAAAACTACAGGTCAATATCACTGATGAACCTAGATGTTAAAACCATCATGAAAATATTGGCAAACCACATCAAGCAATACTTTAAAAATACCATACACTATGATCAAGTAGGATTCATCCCAGAGATGCATGGATGGTATAACATACACAAATTAATCAAAGTAAACACCGCATAAACAATATGAAAGACAAAAAGCATATGATCATATCAATAGATGTGGAAGAAGTATTTGATAAAGTACTGTCCCAATTTATGATAAAAACATTCAGTAAAGTGGAAATAAAGGGACCAAAACTCAACATAATAAAGGCCGTGTATGAGAAATTTACAGCCAACATCATACTCAGTGGGCAAAAAATAAAACTTTCACCCTAAAATCAGGCACAAGACAAGGGTGTCCACTTTCACCACTTCTATTCAACATAGTATTAGAAGTTCTAGACACTGCAACCAGACAAGAAAAATAATTAAAAGGCATCCAAATTAGAAAGGAGAAAGCAAAACTGTCAGTGTTTGCAGATGACATTATAATGTACATAGAAAACACTATATATTCCACCAAAAAACTACATGTCCTAAAAAATTAATTTTGCAAAATGGTGGGATACAAAGCCAACACTCAGAAATAAAAGGCATTTTCGTATACCAACAATTAAATATCGGAAAAATAAATCAGAAAAATTATCCCATTTTCTATAACAACAAAAAATAAAGAAAATACTTAGGAAAAAACTTAACCAAGGAAGTAAAAGAGGTGTACTTAGAAAACTACAGAAAACTGAAGAAAGACATTAAGAAAGACACAAATAAATGGAAGCATATACCGTGTTCATAGACTGGAAAAATTAACACCATCAAAATGCCCGTTCTGGACTTCCAGCCAAGATGGAGGCGTAGGTAGACACACTGTGCCTCCTCACACAACCAAAAGAGGAAAAACAGCAATTTAAAAAACAAAAAGCCAGATCTGACAGAAAATTGAACTAAGTGGAAGTCCGACAACCAAGGAGTTAAAGAAGACACGTTCATTCACACCGGTAAGCGGGGCAGAGCTGGGTGGAGAGCGCTTGGTGAGACACGGTTTGTGGAGTGATACCGGCACTGCTCCAGTTGCCCGGAGAGGGCCCACGGCAGGTGTGCCCGTCCAAAACGCGGCAGGCACACTCGGCGAAACCGAGGCTGAGACTGGTGGACTAGGCGGTCCCTCATTAGCACGCAGATAAACTGGGAGGAAAAGCTGGAGAGAAGAACAGACTGCATGGCCTACCAATGCAGGGAAATAAAGCCTCAAACCACTGATTGAAAACACGCGTGAGGGTTGAGGCAGTGGCCGGAGGAACTCCCAGCCTCACAGGAGAGTTTGTTGGAGAGACCCACAGGGACTTAGAACTGTGCAGGCTCGCCCACTCACCCTGGAGCCAGCAAAGAAGGGACCAAATTTCTTGTGGATAGCTGGGGAAGTGAGGAGAACACAGCAAGCGCCATTGTTCTCTCAGGCCCCGCCCCACACACAGCATCACAACACAATGACATAGGTTGCCCCACCCCCACAGAAAGCATCAAAACACAACAAGGTGGGTTACCCCACCCTGGTTAACACCTAAGGCTCCACCCCTTAAAGTAACAGGCGCACCAAGAAGAAAAAGTGGCCCAAATGAGAGAGATAAAGATGGTGGCGAGATAGGGGGGAGCAGAGTCTACTTCCTCCTGCCCACTGGTGAAACACCTAGCTGATTTTCTGAGCAACAGAGTGAACACCCAACAATATTCCAGCATATATGAAGATTGGTGACCAAGATTACAGGAGAAATTGAAGGATCAGACGGTAAGGAGAGTGCTTTGGAATGAAAAGGTCCCCCAGGACCAGCGTAGGGGAGCAGGGCGGGCTGCAGCCCCAGACCTGACAGCTGCTGGGTCTGATGAAAGATTCTTGGGAGGGAGCCAGATTGGGATGTGTGAGTGGCCAGATGCTTGTTTGGACTGGTGGGCATAAATAGAAAGACAAAAGGGGACAGTGAACACAGGTACGCAGAGCTAAGGCCCAGATGCCCAGTAACAAAGCGCTGGCAACCCACCTTCTGCGCACGGAGTCCTGTAGGGCCAACTGGCTCCATGGGAGAAAGGCACAGGAGCCCCACTGAGCCCCAATGAGGGGGACCGCAGTCCTCACAAACTCTTGACTCAGTGTGGGAGCCAGGCTGCCCAGAAATGGTGCTGGGAATTCCTAACAACTGGGCTGGAAGCAGGACTTCAGCAAAGAGTACATCTCAGGAAGGGAGAAGGGCAAAGCTGATATCTTCCTAGCCTGACGCAGACAGGAGGACCAGGGGAGCAGGCCTGGCCACACACTTTTAAAGCCAGCCAGCAGAAGTTTTGTTGTTGTTGTTGTTTTGTTTTTTTGTCTGTTTGTTTGTTTTTCCCCACCCTTCTTCCTAATATGTCCTTCTTTATTTTTTATAATTCCTTCTTCCTTTCATTTAGTATTCCTCGTCTTCTCCTCTTATTTTTGTCTTAATTTATAAAAAATAGAAAAAAATTTCTTTTCTTTTAATTCATTCTTCCTTTCCTCCCTTCTTACTTTTTCTTATTTGTCCTTCCTTCCTTCCTTCCTTTATATTATTCTTTCTCCCTTCCTTCACTCCATTTTTTTCCATTCCCCTCTCTTCATTATCCACAGGTGAGACATTAAAATCTGGAGTTGTGAAGAGACCAGAGTTAGACCCAGACAAGTGTCAGACCAAAAAACAGACAGTGACACCAAATTACCTTCACTACTCCAGAGAACTAGCAAGGCGGGAGCAGCGAACACCAGTACACCTGATGAAAGAGGAAATCCACCAACAAAGGAACCACCAAAAGAAAACAACGGAAGAAGGTGAAGGAGGAAGTGGAACCCACACTAAACTCAATCCAGGACCAAAAGGATAATACACCAATTGATGGAGAAAGTACTCACAACAAACAACTGAACAAAAGTGAGAGAAGTCTCAAAACCTTGTTCACACAGAAGAATCAGCTTCAACATAACCTGTCCACACCTGCACAACAGAATACAAGGCATGGTGGAGGTAGTGACCCTCAGTTAACTAGCTGAAGGAAAGGACCCACCAAAGAAAGACCCAATAACAACCAAAACCCAAAGACATATAGAGAGCCAACATAAACGACAGTGCACATTGAGTGAGCTAAGGAGATTAAGGAGACTACACAACTGAATCTCGCAGGTATTCTACCATAGAGCTCATACCATAAAACCAGGGAGTCAGAACAGATCAATTTAAAAAACAGAGGCTAGCAAGAAGAGTTCCACAAAAATGAGAAGACAAAGAAACAATCCCCAAATGAAAGAAAAGGAGGAAGCCCCAGAAAGAAAGATAAATGAAAAAGAGGTAAGCCAATGATCAGATATTGAGTTCAAAGCATTGGTTATCAGGAAGCTCAATAAGCTCAATGAGCTCGCAGAAAATTACCAGAAACTACAGGGAAACTACAATGAACTCACAACAAACTATATCAACATGAAAAAGGAAATAGAAACTATCAATAAGGGCCAAGAGGAAATGAATAATGCAATATCTGAACTGAAAAACTCAACAGAAGGAATCAAAAGCATACTCGATGAAGCAGAGGATCAGTGAGCGGGAGGACAAGGTAGAAAAACACACCCAAAAAGAGAAAGAAAGGGAAAAGGAACTCAGAAAGAATGAAAAAGTATTAAGAGACATGCAGGACAACATCAAACGTAATAAAATTCATATAATAAGGATACCAGGAGAAGAAGAAGAGCAAGGGATAGAAGAGCAAGGGACGGGTTTTTTCAAAACCTGTTTGAAAAAGTAAAGATGGAAAACTTCCCTAATCTGATGAGAGAAAAAGTCACACTAATCCAGGAAGTACAGAGAATCCCAATCAAAAGGAACACAAACAGGCCCACTTCAAGACACATCATAATTAAAATGGCAAAATTCCAAGACAAAGAGAAAATCTTAAGGGCAGCAAGGCAGAAACAGAGGCAGGAACTCATATACGAGGTAGCCCCAATAAGGCTAGCAACTGACTTCTCAATGGAAACACTCCAGCCAGAAGAGAATGGCAAGAAATATTCCAATAATGAGAACCAGAGGCCTGCAACCAAGGCCACTGTACCCAGCAAGGCTCTAATCAAGATAGAATGCCAAATAAGGAGCTTCCCAGATAAAAGGAGTCTAAAAGAATACACCTCGACCAAACCAGCACTGCAAGAGATCCTGAAGGGAATGCTTTAAGGAAAGGAAGGAAAAAGAGAGACAGAGACAGGAACACAGGTACAAAAAAAAAATGGCAATGAATAAGTACCTATCAATAATAACATTAAATGTAAATGGATTAAATGCTCCAATTAAAAGACATAGAATAGCGGAAAGGATAAGAAAGCACGACCCACACATGTGCTGCCTACAAGAGACCAACCTCAGGACAAAAGACACAGACTGAAGTGAAGAGCTGGAAACAAGTTTTCCAAGCAAACAGACAGGAAAAAAGAGCCGAGGTAACAATACTCATATCAAACAAAATAGACTTCAAAAAAAGGGCCATCAAGAGAGATCCAGAAGGACACTTCATAATACTCAAGGGAAGAATCCACCAAGAAGACATAAACATTGTAAATATATATGCACCCAACATAGGAGCACCCAAATACATAAAGAAAATCTTGGAGGACTTCAAGAAAGACATTGATAGCAACACAATTATAGTAGGGAACTTCAACACCCCACTGTCAAAAATGGACAGATCTTCCAAACAAAATATCAACAAAGATATTGTGGCATTGAACAATGCCCTAAAGAAATGGACTTAACTGAAATATATATAGAGCCTTTCACCCCAAAGAAGCAAAATACACATTCTTTTCAAATGCACATGGAATATTTTCAAAAATAGACCATATATAGGACACAAAACAAGCCTCAACAAACTGAAGAAAATTGAAATCATATCAAGCAATTTCTCTGACCACAAGGGACTGAAATTAGAAACCAACCCAAAGGAAAAAAAACCTCAAAACACTCCAAATCATGGAGATTGAATAGCATTCTATTAAAAAGAAATGGGTCAAGGACGAGATTAGGGAAGAAATCAAAAAGTTCCGTGAAGCAAATGAAAATGAACTTACAACAACCCAAAACTTATGGGACACAGTGAAGGCAGTCCTGAGAGGGAAGTTCATAGCGATACAGGCCTACCTAAAAAAATAGAAACATTTCAAACAAACAACCAAACCCTATGCCTACAAGAACTCGAGGAACAACAACAAAGACAACCTAAAGAAAATAGAAGGCAGGAAATAACCAAGATCAGAGCAGAATTAAATGACATAGAGACTAGAAGCACAATTTTAAGGATCAATGAATCCAGGAGCTGGTTCTTTAAAAAGATAAACAAAATCGACAAGCCTTTAAGCAGGCTCATCAAGAAAAAAAGAGAGAGGACCCAAATAAACTCAATCAGAAATGAAAGAGGAGCCCGGCTGGTGTAGCTCAGAGGATTGAGCGCGGGCTGGAAACCAGAGGATCCCGGTTCGATTCCCAGTCGGGGCACATACCTGGGTTGCAGGCCAGGTCCCCAGTGAGGGCCATGTGAGAGGCAACCATACATTACTGTTTCTCTCCCTCTCTTTCTCCCTCCCTTCTCCTCTCTCTAAAAATAAATAAATAAAAGCTTTAAAAACAAAGAAAGAAATGAAAGAGGAGATATTACAACTGACACCACTGAAATACAAAGTATTGTAAGACAATACTATGAAGAACTGTGTGCCAAGAAATATGAAAACCTAGGAGAAATGGACAAATTTTTGAAAAATATAATCTTCCAAAACTCAGTAAAGAAGAAGCAGAAAGCCTGAACCAACCAAAAACAGTGAATGAAATTGAAGCAGTAATCAAAAAACTCCCGACACACAAAAGCCCTGGACCACATGTCTTTACAGGAGAATTCTACAAAACATTCAAGGAAGAACTAGCACCTATCCTTAACAGACTATTCAAAAAAAATCCAAGTTGATGGAAGACTCCCAAACTCTTTTTATGAAGCCAGCATCATCCTAATCCCAAAACCGGAAAAAGACACAACACAGAAAGAAAACGTCAGGCGAATATCGTGATGAACATTGATGATAAAATCATCAACGATATATTGACAAACTGCATCCAGCATTACATTGAAAAGATCATACACCATGACCAAGAGGGATTCATCCCAGGGATGCAAGGATGGTACAATATTCGCAAAACAATAAATATAATACATCACATAAACAAAAGCAATGACAAAAATCACATGATCATATCAAATAGATGCAGAAAAAGCATTTGATAAGGTACAGCATCCATATGATAAAAATACTTAGCAAAGTGTGAATAGAGGGAGCATTCCTCAACATAATAAAAGCCATATATGAGAAACCTACAGCCAACATTATACTCAATGGACAAAAACTAAAATATTTCCAACTAAGATTATGTACAAGACAAGGTTGTCCACTATCACCACTTCTATTCAACATAGTGCTGGAAGTTTTAGCCACAGCAATCAGACAAGAAGAGGAAATAAAAAGCATCCAAACTGGAAAGGAGGAAACAAAACTGTCGTTGTTTGCAGATGACATGATAGTGTACTTAGAAAATCCTATAGACACTGCCAAAAAACTACTCAATCTAATCAATGAATTTGGCAAAACAGCAGGATCCAAAGTCAATATCCAGAAATCAAAGGCATTTTTGTATACCAACAGTGAAAGATCAGAATCAGAAATCAGGAAAAAATCCCATTTGATATAGCAACAGGAAAAATAAATACCTAGGAATAAACCTAACCAAGGAAGTAAAAGATCTATACTCAGAAAACTACACAACACTGAAGAAAGAAATCATGGAAGACACAAACAAATGGAAACATATACTGTGCTCATGGATTGGAAACATCAACATCATCAAAGTGTCCATACTACCCAAAGCAATTTATAAATTCAATGCAATCCCTAGCAGATTACCAATGGCATATTTCACAGATATAGAACAGACACTTCAAAAATTTATATGGAACCATAAACGACCCAAATATCAGCTACAATTTTGAGAAAAAAGAGCAAAATAGGTTGAATCACAATACCTGATATCAAACTGTATTACAAAACCGCTGTAATTAAACAGCCTGGTATTGGCATAAAAACAGACAGATAGACCAATGGAACAGCATAGAGAGCCCAGAAATAAACCCAAGTCTCTATGGGCAATTAATCTTCTTCAAAGGGGACAGAAGCATGAAATGGAAGAAAAATAGCCTCTTCAACAAATGGTGTTGGGAAAATTGGACGGCCACATGCAAAAAAGTGAAACTCGAGTACCAACTTACACCATACACAAAAATAAATTCAAGGTGGATAAAAGACTTAAATGTAAGTCGTGACACCATAAAAGTTCTAGAGGAAAACATTGGTAGGAAAATCTCAGACATTCCACGCAGCAACATCTTCAATGATATGTCCCCTAGAGCTAGGGGCATAAAGGAAAGAATAAACAAATGGGACCTTATCAAATAAAGAGCTTCTGTGGGGCTAAAGCAAACAGTATTAGCCCTGGCTGGTGTAGCTCAGTGGATTGAGCGCATGCTGGGAACCAGAGAGTCTTGGTTCGATTCCCCATCAGGGCACATGTTTGGGTTGCGGGCCAGGTCCCCAGTGAGGGCCATGTGAGAGGCAACCATACATTGCTGTTTCTCTCGCTCTCTCCCTCCCTTCCCCTCTCTCTAAAATAAATAAATAAAATCTTTAAAAAACAGTATTAAAATAAAAAGAGAACTAACAGTATGGGAAAATATATTTACCAATGAAACCTCGGACAAGGATTTGATCTCCAAAATATATAAAGACACATACTACTCCAATCCAGGAGGACAAAAAAGCCAATCAAAAAATCGACATAAGACATGAACAGATACCTCTCAAAAGAGGACATACAGAGGGCCCAGAGACATATGAAAATATGCTCAACATTATTAGCCATCAGAGAGATGCAAATTAAAACCACAATGAGATACCACCTCACACCAGTCAGAGTGGCCATCATAAACAAAGGAACTGATAACTGTTGGAGGAGATGTGGAGAAAGGGGAATCCTTCTGCACTGTTGGTGGGAATGAAGACTGGTGCAGCCATTGTGGAAAACAGTGTGGAATTTCCTCAGAAAACTAAAAATGGAAGTGCCTTTGACCCAGCAATTCCACTACTGGGATTATAGCCTCAGAGCCCTGAAACACCAATTCAAAAGAACCTTTGCACTCCAATGTTCATAGCAGCAAAATTCACAATAGCCAAGTGCTGGAAACAACCTAAGTGCACATCTACAAATGATTGGATCACAAAACTATGGTACATTTATACAATGGAATTCTACGCAGCAGAGAGGAAGAAGGAGCTTATAGCCTTTGCAACAGCATGGATGGAACTGGAGAGCATTATGCTAAGTGAATAACAAATACCATATGATCTCACCTTTAACTGGAACATAATCAACAAAAGAAAAAAGCAAGCAAAACATAACCAGAGACATTGAAATTAACAGCAGTCTGACAGTGGCCAGAGGGGAGGGAGGAGGGGACAATGGGGAGAAGGGTTTTCAGGAACCACTGTAGAGGACACATGGACATAGCCAAGGGGGAGGAAGGAGGCAGGGAAGGGAGTTGTGGTTTGGAGGGGAGAGGATGTAGACAACTGTAATTGAAAAACAATAAAGTAATTATTTAAAAAAATGCCCATTCCATCCAAAGCAATCTATAGATTCAATATAATCCTTATTATAATGCTAATTACATATTTCACAAAACTAGAACAAATATTTCAAAAATTTATATGGAACCATAAATGACACCGAATAGCCTCAACAATTTTGACAAGTAAGAAAAAAATAGGAAGGATCACAATACTTGATATCAAACTATATTAAAAGGTCACTATAATCAAAACATTCTGGTACTGGCATTAGAACAGACATGTAGAGCAATGGAACAGAATAGAGAGTTCAGAAATAAACCCATTTCTCTATCATCAATTAATATTTAAGAAAGGCACCAGGAGCATAAAAGGGAGTATAATATAACCTCTTCAACAAAAGGTGTTGTGAGATCTCAACAGTTAAATGCAAAGAAATGAAACTCAACCATCAACTTACACCATACAGCAAAGTAAACTCACGATGTATAAAAGATTTAAATATAAGTCGTGACAGCATAAAAGTCCTAGAGGAGAAAATAGACAGGAAAATCTTAAATTCGTTGCCACAATATTTTCACCAATATGTTCACTAGAGCAAGGGACATAAAAGAAAGTATAAACAAATCAGACTTCATCAAATGAGAAGGTTTCCACGCAGCTAAAGTAAACATCAGCAAAACGAAAGGGAACCAATTGTATGGAAAAATATATTTGCCAATGATACCTAGGACAAGGATTTGATCTCAAAAATAAATAAAGAACTCACATGACTCCACTCCAGGAAGGCAAGTAACTCAATTACAAAATGGCAAAGTACCTGAACAGACACTTCTCTGAGATGAATATAATGAAGGCCCAGAGACATATGAAAGGATGCTCAGGATCTCTAGCCATCAGAGAGATGAGAATTAAAACCACAGTGAGATACCACTTCACGTGGGTCAGAATGGCCATCATAAACAAATCAACCAACAATAATTGCTCCTGAGGTTGTAAAGAGAAAGGAACACTAGTACATTGTTTGTTGGAATGCAGACTGGTGCAGCCACTGTTGAAAACAGTATGAGATTTCCTCAAAAAACAAAAATGGACCTGCCTTTTGACCTGGAAATTCCACTGCTAGGATTATACCCTAAGAATTCTAAACACAAATTCCAAAGAACCTATACACTCCAATGTTTATAGCAGTGCAATTTCTATAGCCAAGTCCCGGAAGCATCCTAAGCGCCCATCAGTAAATGAGTGAATAAAAAAACTACGGTACGTTTGCACAATGGAATCATACAGAGCAGAAACAAGGAGCTCATACCCTTCATGAAAGCATGGATGGAACTGGAGAGCATTATGTTAAGTGAAATAAGCAGGTGGTGAAAGATAAATACCATATGATTTCACCTATAAATGGAACCTAATCAACAAAACAAACAAATGAGCAAAATAGAACCAGAGACCTGGAAATAAAGAACAAACTGGTAGTGACTGGTGGGGAACTGTGTGGGGATGGGTAAACAAGGGAAAGAAGGGGAAGGGACAAAGGAACATGGATAGGGAACCCATGGCACGGACCATGGGGAACAATTGAGTGTGAGAGTGGGTGGGGCATCGTAAGGGAGAGCATTGGAGAAAATGTGGGACAACTGTAACTGAACAACAACAAAAGTTACATAATTATTTTCCAAAGGACTTATTTCAGTTCAGGGCCATAGCTATCTGTAACCAACCCTAGCAGTTCAGGGCAAAAGGCAGGAGACTATCCTATAGCAGATGCCCTTCCATCACAGGATGCACTCACACACATACCTATAGTTAGTCAGACTAGGACAATTTAGATATGCCAATTAACCTAATGTGTACAACTTTGGGATGTGTGAGGACACTGGAGTACTGAGACATGAGAACATACAAACTCCACCCAGACAGTGGCCCCAGCTGGGACTCCTTCTTTTCCCCTCATTATATTATATCAAAAATAACATTATTGGAGACCTTGTTTTATTGTCCAGCATATTACCTAATAAGGAGAAATTAAGACATTTCCAAATAAAGAAAAGCTGAGAACATTCATACCACCATAATTCCCTACAATAAATACTAAAAAAAAGTCTTTCAAGTGGAAACAAATGGACCCAAGATTGTAACTCAAAGCCATACACAATTCTAAATGTCTGTGGTACAGGTAAATGCATGAATTTATGTAAAAATAAGTATTGCTTTATTCTGACTTGTAAGTCCACTTTTAATTATACTACAGGTTTAAAAAAACAAAAGCAAAAAGTAACTATAAATCTAAGTTAAATCTAAGTAACTATAAATCTAAGTTTAGATATCGAATACCTAGTTAGGTATTCGATATCTAAAAATGCAATTTCTAACATCAATAACCAGTTGTGGTTGTGGGAGATTAGAGTTTTTATATGTAGTTGAGGTAAATTGTTATCAGTTTTAAATAGATTGTGTGACTATAGGATATTTTATATAATCACCTTAGTAACCACAAGAAAAAATATCTATAAAATATACACAAAAGGAAATAAGCAAGGAATAAAAAATATTATAAAAATATCAACTACCCACAAATAAATGCAGTAGGGGAGGAAACACAAGACTAAAAATATGTAAGGTATACAGAAAGCAACACAATTACAATGATATGTCCTTTTATATGTTATTACATTAAATGTAAATGGATTAAACACCTCAATGGAAAGCCATAAAATGGTAGAATGAATTGCGTGAAACAGACAACAGCAGCAGCAAACAACAACAAACCTAATAATTCCATCATATCCTATGTGCAAGTGACTTATTTGACATCTAAGGTCACATATAGAGTTAAAATGAAATAATGAAAAAGATATCCCATGCATACACAAACCAAAAGAAAGCAGGTATAGCTTTAATGGTATCTGAAAAAATACATATAAATCAAAACTGTTCTTCAGCAAAGAATGACATCATAGAATGATGAAGGAACAATTTAAAATGAAGGTATAATAATTATTTGTATCAAATGTCAGAGCTCTAAAATCATTATCAGTAGCAAAATTTGATAGTATTGAAGAGAGAAGTAAACAAACCTATTATGGTATTCAGTCTATGAAAGCTGGACTTCAATATCCCCTTCCAATAGCAAATAGAAAAGAGAGAGAGACATCAATAAGGAAACAGAAGACAAGAATATTACAGATCAATAATGAGACACAAACAGAACACCAAACTACAGTAGAGTAGAAT
The DNA here is from genome assembly GCA_004026765.1 of Micronycteris hirsuta. Lineage (NCBI taxonomy): Eukaryota > Metazoa > Chordata > Mammalia > Chiroptera > Phyllostomidae > Micronycteris > Micronycteris hirsuta. The sequence goes on from PVJI01028263.1 coordinate 15,012, forward strand.
TTTGCTCACGTGGTCATGAATCATTCTCCAGAATAGAGCATATTTTAGGCCACAAAATAACTATTAATTAATTTTAAAAGACTAACCATACAAAATATTATTGTCTGATCCCAGTGGAATGAAGGTAAAAATCAACAGCAGAAAGGAAAATGTAAAATTTAAAAACACGTAGAAATTATACACCATAGTTTTAAACAACCAATGGGTCAAAGAACACATTGTGAAGGAAATAAGAAAATATTTGGAGACAAATAAAATAAAAAGCAACATATTTAAATGTATGGGATGCAGTGAAATCGAACCTGAGATAAAAATTTGTAGCTGTAAATTCTTACATTAAAAAAAAAGAATGCATTCAAATCAACCACCTAAATTTATACCTTATAGTACTAAATATATATATAAACCCAAGACTTCTGAAGGACAAAAAAATATTACAGCAGAGATACATGAAATAAAAATAGAAAATGATAGAGAAAATAAACCAATCCAAGAGTAGCTTTTATGAAAAGCAAGCACAACATGACAAGCCATTAGCTATATTGAGAATGAGAGAGAGAAAGAGAGAGAGAAGACCAAAAACTAAAACCAGAATGAAGTTGTATGTTAACAAATTAAGTAATGAGGTGAAATAAATAAATTCCTAAAAATGCAAAACCTACCAACACCGAATCATGTAGAAATAGAAAAATAAGGTGATTGAATCAGTAATTAAAATCCTCCTAATAAACAAAAGCCAAGGACCAGATGGCTTCACTGATGAATTCTGCCAAACATTTAAATAATAATTTACATAATGGAATACTACACAGCAGAAAGAAAGAAGGATCTCCTACTCTTTGTGACAGCATGGATGGATCTGGATAGCATTATGCTAAGTGAAATAATCTAGGTGGTGAAAGACAAGTACCGTATGCTTTTACCTGTAAGTGGAACCTAATCAACAGAACAAACAAGAAAGCAAATTATAACCAGAGGCATTGAAATTAAGAACAAACTGACAGTAACCAGTGGGGAGTTGGGAGCGGATAATGGAGGGAAAAGGGGGAAGGGTTTTCAGGAACATGTATAAAGGACACATGGACAAAACCAAAGGTGGGCAGGGTCAAAGGGGAGAAGTGGGGATGGTTGGGAGGGAGTACTGGGGGAATATGGAGACAACTGTACTTGAACAAAAATTTTTTAAAAGTTAAAAAAGAAGCAGTCCCATTAATATATCTTGCAAAGTTGGTTTGGTGGAGGTGAATTCTTTCAGCCTTCTTTTGTCTGGGAAACTCCTAATTTCACCTTCCATTTTATTTTATTTTTAAATAATTACTTTATTGTTTTTCAATTACAGTTGTATTCCATTTTAAATGAGGGCCTTGGTGGATAGAGTAGTTTAGGTTGCCAGCCTTTGCTATTCATTACTTGAACTATTTCTTGTCATCCCCTTCTAGATGGTAGTATTTCTGTTGAGAAATCAGCTGTTAGCCTAATCAGAGCTCCCTTGTATGTCACTTCCTGCTCCTCCCTTGCTGCCTTTAATATTCTCTCTTTGTCTTTAAAATGGCATTTTACTTATGACGTGTCTTGGGGTAAGCCTCTTGGGTTCATCTTCATTGGGACCCTGTGTGCTTCCTGAACTTGCATGAATTTCCCCCTCTTCACATTAGGGGAGTTTTCTGTCATTATTTTTTCAAACATGTTTTCTAT
>PVJI01028264.1:0-16705 GCA_004026765.1 Micronycteris hirsuta
GGGGGAGGGGAGAGGATGCAGACAACTGTAATTGAAAAACAATAAAGTAATTATTTAAAAAAAAAAAAGAAAGGTGCCCTTCTTATACCCAGAAAAATGTAGCAACTTTACCTCTGCAGACAAAGGGACACCTAGAATTCCATCAAACAGGCCTTGCTAAGTTTCCTCCAATTTTCTACACTTGTCTCATACTCTTTAACCTCTTCTATTCCTTCTATGACTGGCCACTATTCATCAAACCTAGCATAAACTACTCAGGTCTGTTTCTTTAAGTCTTTATTTCCTTATGAAGGCTCCTGTGTCACATAAGACCTTAAGTATATTTGTTTCTCTCCTGTTAATCTGTCTTTGTCACTTTAACTTTTAGACCCAAGTCTGGGACCCTACCAGTGTCAAGAAAAATGTTTTTCTCCCCTCCAGTGTCCTGTTGATTCCCTTGGAATGTAAACGTGATAGATCTTTAGATTTCTGAAACATCTAGGGCACTGGTCATCATAGTATCTTACTGGTCCCTGCAAAGGTTCATAAGAAACCCAGACCAGCCCTAGCGGGTATGGCTCAGTGGATGGAGCACTGGCCTGTGAACCAAAAGATCACCAGTTCATTTCCCGGTCAGGGCACATGCCTGGGCTGCTGGCCAGGTCCCCAGTTGGGGGCATACGAGAGGCAGCTGATTCATGTTTCTCTCGTGCATCAATGTTCTTCTCCCTCTCTTTCTCTCTCCCTAAAAATAAATAAATTAAAAACCTTTAAAAATTAAAAAGAAACCCAGAGCAGTTTGTATTGACTTTTGTGTGTGTGTTATGTATACGTGAATGTTTGGTTTTGGGGTTTTACTTGTTTTGTAACTGGCCTGGGGATAGATTTGGAATCCAACACTGACAAGGGTCTAGAATTCTGATTAGTATATCCTGGTCTTTTAGGGTCTCTTAGGAAGTTTTGCAGGGTAGATAGAACTGTGGACTCCCATCCTCCAGGAAACTGTTTAGGCTAGCCCCTAAGGGAAAGTTTCAAGTTACACCCTGGCACAGACTTCTGTTTCCCTCTGTGCTCTAAAGTGAATAAACTAAGTATTTCTTCTGAGGAGGGGATTTCATTGAGGGTGAAAAAAACTACTCATTACACCTTCTCAATTCTGACTCTGTATACTAATCTTTCTGTGTCAACAAGATCTTCATAGTTGTTTTCCATTTTTTAACTTCAAATACTTTGTTGACAGAAAATGAGGAACATTTTTTTTTGGTAATGACACAAGTCAGGGTGTGAGTTCCCCTATAAACAACTAGCTATTTGTATATAACTCAGAAAGATATCTGAAAGGAAAACAACTACTTTATTTTTTAAACAATGTATGGTAGGAGGAACTCTAACACCTATGAGTAACAAAAAACTGAGGCAAGCCTTGCTTTATTTTTAGTTTGGAAAAACCCATCTTTGCTCATCTATTCAAAATATACAAATGGACAACAAAAACAAAGCCATTTTATTTCATATGTACTGTGACTTAATACAGGCATGTCTAACCTTTAGGAGTGTGCCTAGTCTTCCTTACAGATGTCCTTTCTAGTTCACTAATGTCAGTTCTGTTCTCCAAGTGTGGTCCCAGAACCAGTGGTATCAACATCTCCTAGGAACTTGTTAGAAATGTAAATCTGGGGGCCTGCCACACGCATGCTGAATCAGCAACTTTTCGGGTTCTATGTACAAGGGGAGGCCATGCTCTAAGATAAGTCTGTCCCTTTCGCAGGGGTCCTGGAGGTGACATTGTGGTGGACAAATACTCTCACCAGGAACAAACTAGTTTGGGACTTAAGTGGTATTTAGTTCTCAAGGTAACTGCACCTGAGCTAAGCAGGGGATGGAACGTGCCTCGCAAAAAAAACTGCACATAGTTTTTGCCCTGCTTATTTTGTCTTCAAAATATATGTCAAATCACCCCATCAAAGACCATCCCAGACCGCACATTCAAGTGAGTTTGGGAAAACCCCCTGTAAGTTTTCAAAACACCTGATGCATTGTCTCAATCCCCTTGTATTGTAACTGTCTCCAAGAACTAACAGGCTGTAACTGGCGAGGATAAAGGTTAAGTTCTTGCCTCTACAGAGCAGGTACTACGTAATTTGTTAAAGGAAATCAATCAACCCATTAAAAGTAGAATCTTAAACCAAAGACCCAATAAAACCATCCCGTAAAGATATGATTCTTATGTGCCAGTGCCCAGCCAACAATATATTTTCACCCCCTGATTTTACCCTTCAGTCTTCTGTTCACTGCGTTCCCCATTCCCAAACAACTAGAAAATTCACACATCTCAATAACACCTACATAACAGTTTCATTACCCCTTCCGTCACCAACTTCATCAACTCTCGCCCTCAGGTCCGTCAGTCCCTTAACTCCCAGCACTCCTCACCCCCTTACTTCCTCTTTTCCTGCGCGGCTGGAGGAAAGACATGCTTACGCGGTCAGCCCAAAAGAAGTGCTACCAACCTCCGCCTCCTCTGCTCTCCCAGCGGGGACCAACGGCCTGCGCCACGCGTCCTCGGAGAGCACCTGTGGCAGCAGTGGCCAGATCCTAGCCTGCCGCCGGCCCTCAATTAGGGCCGGCCATAATAGAGATATTTCCTAGGCACCCACGGGGGTGACGTACAACGGAGCTCCCACAATGCTCTTCGCTTCAGGTCTCCACCCCACCCCCGTATTAACGCCTTCACGTCCATGCTCAGAGGTCCCTCGACCTTATACGCTGCAGATTGCTTGATTCAAAGATCCAGGTCACTTATCTATTAAAAGACATGAAAGATCGTGCCTGTCTTCTGAGCTATAGCCATCTAATGAAACTTTTCTCAACTGCCTTGTAAGTTGACCAATAATTTAAAAAAAGAGCTTAACCTGTTAAGTAAATTAGCAAAAGGAACATTTCATAATTATGTCTTTAAGGTACCAGATCAAACCAAACTCTAAATTTGCAGTTTCTGACTATTCACCTTGAACCTGTGCCCCTTCTATCCTCCAGTCCCCATCTCTTTTTGGTTCTTGTCTGACTATTTAACTTCAATGGATAAGAGCACAGACTTTGTAAACCTGACTTTTTGGGTTTGAATTTCTACCACTATGCAACTGTGGAATCTTAGGCAAGTGATTTAGACAAGCTATTCCTTGGCTTCCTCACTTGTAGAATAGGTATAATTATAGTAACTACTCTCAACAAAAGTTCACTGCCACCAATCTAATGTCAACAAAAGCCTCAAATCAGGGGTGAGGAAAGAAAATAAACTTTATTCAAAAGAACAGTTTTTGAACTGTGGAAATGAAGTCTCTGGTGGAAAACAAAAGTGTACTCCGAGGAGCAGAAGGAGAGGCTATCTTTTACAAAGTTCCCAACTTAGTTCCTGACCAGTCCATTCTTTTTTTGTTGTTGTTGAAGTACAGTTGTCTCCATTTTCACCCCACCATGGCCCCTGCCCCACCAATCCCCATCTCCCACCCTCAAACCTACCCCCTTTGGCTTTGTCCATCTGTCCTTTATACATGTTCCTTGATGGACCTTCCCTTATTTTCCCGCATTATCTCTATCCTCCCTCCCCTCTGGTTACTATCAGTTTGTTCTTTATTTCAATGCTTCTGGTTATATTTTGCTTGCTTCTTTGTTTTGTTGATTAGGTTCCACATACAGGTAAGATCATATGGCATTGTCTTTCACAAATAAGCCTGGCTTATTTCACTTAGCATATTGCTCTCCAGTTCTATCCGTGCTTATGAAGGGTAGAAGCTCCTTCTTTCTTTCTGCTGCATAGTATTCCATTGTGTAACTGTACCATGGTCTTTTGATCCATTCGTTTACTGATGGGTACTTAGGTTGTTTCCAGCATTTGGCTATTGTAAATTGTGCTGCTATGAACATTGGGGTGCATAGGTTCTTCTGAACTGATGTTTTAGGATTCTTAGGATAAAATCCCAGCAGTGGAATTGCTGGGTCAAAAGGCAGCTCCATTTCTAATTTTTTGAGGAAATTCCACACTATCTTCAACAGTGGCTGTACCAGTCTGCGTTCCCACCAACAGTGCACTGGGGTTCCCTTTTCTCCACATCCTCTCCAGCACTCGTTTGTTGATTTGTTTATGATCGTCATTCTGACCATGTGAACAGGTAACTCATTGTGGTTTTAAATTGCATCTCTATGATGGCTAGTGATGCTGAGCATCCTTTCATATGTCTCTGGGTCCTCTGTATGTCCTCCTTGGAGAAGTATCTGTTCAAGTCCTTTACCCATATTTTTTAATGGCGTTGTTTGTCTTCCGGGAGTGGGGTTGTGTGAGTTATTAATATATTGTGTAGATCTAACCCTTCTCTGAGATATCATTGGCAAATATATTTTCCCATATGGTTGGTTCATATTCATTTTACTGCTGTTTTCTTTAGCTGTGCAGAAGCTCTTTATTTTGATGAGGTTCCATTTTGCTATTCTTTCCTTTATGTTCCTTGCTCTAGGGGACATATTGATGAAAATATTGCTGCATGGAATATCTGAGATTTTCCTGCCTATGTTCTCCTCTAGGACCTTTATGGTGTTGCGAATTATATTTAAGTATCCACCTTGAATTTATTTTTGTGTATGGTGTAAGTTGGTGATCGAGTTTCATTTGTTTGCATGTAGCTGTCCAGATCTACCAACATCATTTGTTGAAGAGGCTATTTTTACTCCATTTCATGCTTCTGTCCCCTTTGTTGAATATAAATTGACCACAGAGACTTGGGTTTATTTCTGGGCTCTCTATTCTGTTCCATTGATCTATCTGTTTCTTCTTATGCCAGTACCAGACTGTTTTGATTACCGTGGACCTGTAATATACTTTCATGTCAGGTATTGTGATCCCTTCTATGTTGTTCCTCTTTCTCAAAACTGATGTGGCTATTTTGGGTTGTTTATGATTCCATATAAATTTTTGAAATGTTTGTTCTATATCTGTGAAATATGTGAGTGGTATTTTAACAGGGATTGCGTTGAATCTATAAGTTGCTATGGGTAATGTGGACATTTAGATGATGTTAATTCTTCCAATCCATGAACATGGTATATATTTCCATTGGCTTTTGTCTTCCTTAATTTCTTTCTTCAGTGTTGTGGAGTTTTCTGAGTACAGGTCTTTTACATCTTTGGTTAGGTCTATTCCTACCTACTTTATTTTTCTTGTTGCTACATCAAAGGGGATATTTTTCCCGGTTTCTGTTTCTGATATTTCATTGTTGGTATGCAAAAATGCCTTTGATTTCTGAGTATTGACTTTGTATCCCACTGTTTTGCCAAATTCACTTATTAGGTCGAGTAGATTTGGTGGAGCCTATAGGATTTTCTATGAATACTATCATGTCACCTGCAAACAATGACAGTTTTGCTTCCTCTTTTCCAATTTGGATGCCTTTTATTTCCTTTTCTTGTCTGATTGCTGTGGCTAGGACTTCCAATACTCTGTTGAATAGAAGTGGTGAAAGTGGACATCCTTGTCTTGTTCCTGATAGTAGTGGGAAAGGTTTTAGTTTTTGTATGTTGAGTATGATGCTGGCTGTAGGTTTCTCATATATGGCCTTTATTATGTTGAAGTATGCTTCCTCTACTCCCTTTTTGATGAGTGTTTTTTTTATCATAAATAGGCACTCTACCTTATCAAATGCCATTTCTGCATCTATTTATATGATCATGTGATTTTTGTCTTTCCTTTTGTTTGTGTGATGTATTACATTTATTGATTTACAAATATCATACCATCCTCTCATCCTTGGGATGAATCCCACTTGATCATGGTGTATGATCTTTTCAATATATTGCTGGGTGCAGTTTGCTAATATTTTGTAGAGGAGTTTAGCATCTATATTCATCAGTGATATTGGCCTGTAGTTTTTTCTTTGTTATGTCTTTATCTGGTTTTGCAGTTAGGGTGATGCTGGCTTCCTAAAAAGAGTTTGAGAGTCTTCCCTCATTTGGATTTTTTGGGATAGTCTGAGCAGGATAGGGGTTAGCTCTTTCTTAAATGTTTTGTGAAATTCTCCTTTGAAGCCATCTGGTTCAGGACTTTTGTGTGCTGGGAGTTTTTTGATTACTGCTTCAATTTCATCAGCGGTTGGTCTGTTTAGGCTTTCTGCTTATTCTTCATTCAGTTTTGGAAGATTATATTTTTCTAGAAATTTGTCCATTTCACCTAGGTTTTCAAATTTCTTGGCATATAGTTGTTAATAGGAATTTCTTACAATGCTTTGTATTTCTGTGGTATCAGTTGTAATCTCTCTGCCATGACCTGCACGGGGAGGAGGTCCCTGAGGGGTGGCAACAGGAAATTAAGAAAGACACAGATACAGACAGTTTAAGGAAAAGTGGGGACCAGGTGGGACATCATCCTCTGATGGAGAGACAATGACCCTGAACATGGTCTCCGTGTTTATTTTATAAGAGTTAGTTGGATAAAGCCCAAGGACGTTTTACAGACTCAGGGAAAAACTGCAGGCATAATTGCTTCATTTCCCGGGCTAAAAAATGATAAATATTTCTTCTGCAAAAGTTATAGCTGCATTCAGCTACAGCTTGGGATTAACTATTTAACTATCTGCTTCTTAACCCGTTTCGGGTTACAGCTATATGACGCCAGCCTTCACCGTCCTCCACATCTTCCCCTTTCATTTCTGATTGTGTTTATTTGGGTCCTCTCTCTCTCTTTTTCTTTATGAGTCTGCTTAAAGGATTGTTGATTTTGTCTATCTTTTCAAGGAACCAGCTCCTGGACTTATTGATTCTCAGAATTGTTCTTTTAGTGTCTACGTCATTTAATTCTCCTCTGATCTTTGTTAGTTCCTTCCTTCTACTCACTCTGGGCTTTGTTTGTTGTTGTACCTCTAGTTCTTGTAGATGTAGGGTTAGGTTGGTTATTTGAAATGTTTCTATCTTTTTTAGGTAGGTCTGTATTGCTGTGAACTTCCCTCTCAGGACTGCCTTCACTGTGTCCCATAAATTTGGATTGTTGAGAGTTCATTTTCATTTGTTTCTAGGAACATTTTGATTTCTTCCTTGATCTCATTATTAACCCATTCATTGTTTAATAGCATACAATTCAATCTCTATGAATTTTAGTGTTTTTGAGGTTTTTTTCTGTTAGGTTGGTTTTTCTCTAGTTTCAGTCACTTGTGGTCAGAGAAAATGCTTAATATGATTTCAATTTTCTTGAATTTTTTGAGGCTTCTTTTGTATTCTATTATGTGGTCTATCTTTGAAAATGTTCCATGTGCATTTGAAAAGTATGTGTATTTTGCCTCTTTGGGATGAAAGCGTCTATATATATCTGTTAAGTCCATTTGATCTAGGGAGTTGTTCAATGCCATAATGTCTTTGTTGATATTTTGTTTGGAAGATCTATCCATTTTTGGTGGTGCAGTGTTAAAATCCCCTAGTATAAGTGTGTTGCTGTCTATATCTTTTTTGAAGTCCTCCAAGATTCTGCTTATATAATTAGATGCTCCTATGTTGGGTGCATATATGTTTACAATGTTTATGTCTTCTTGATGAATTCCTCCCTTGAGTATTATGAAGTGTCCTTCAGTGTCTGTTTTTATGGCTTTTGTTTTGAATTCTATTTTGTCTGATATAAGTATTACTACCCCAGCTTTTTTTCCCTGTCCATTTGCTTGGAATATTTTTTTCCAACCCTTCACTTTCAGTCTGTATAGGTGTCTCTTTCTGAGGTAGGTCTCTGATAAGTAGCATATGTGCAGGTCATGTTTTCTTATCCATTCAGCTACCCTATGTCTTTTGATTGGAGCATTTAATCCATTAACATTTAAGGCTATTATTGATAGGTACTTATTCATATTTCCCCTTTTGTACCTGTGCTCCTCTCTCTCTCTCTCTCTCTCTCTCACTCTTTTCCTTCCTCTTCTTATAGCAGTCCCTTTAGCGTGTCTTCCAGTGCTGGTTTGGTGGAGGTGTATTCTTTTCACCTTCTTTTGACTGGGTAACTCCTTTTTTTACCTCCCAGTTTAATCAAGAGCCTCGCTGGGTAGACAAGTCTTGGTCTCAGGCCTTTGCTTTTCATTATTTGGAATATTTCTTGCCATTGTCTCCTGGCTTGCAGTGTTTCTGTTGAGGAATCAGCTGCTAGCCTTATTGGAGCTCCCTTGTATGTTACTTCTTGTTTGTCCCTTGCTGCTTTTAAGATTTCCTCTTTGTCTTTAAAACTTGGCATTTTTGCCCTGGCTGGTGTAGCTCAGTAGATTTAGTGTGGGCCTGTGAACCAAATGGTCCCTGCTTCGATTCCCAGTCAGGGCATAGGCCTGGGCTGCAGGTCTGGTCCCCAGTAGGGGGCACATAAGAGGCAACCATAAACTGATGTTTCTTTCCCTCTCTTTCTCCCTTCCCTTCACTCTAAAAATAAATAAAATCTTTAAATATAAATATAAATATATATATATATATATATATATTAAACTTGGCATTTTAATTATGATGTGTCTTGGAGTAGGCCTCTTTGGGTTCATCTTCATTGGGACCCTCTGTGCTTCCTGATCCTGAGTGGCTTTTCCCCTCACCAGGTTTGGAAAGTTTTCTGTCATTTTTTAAAACAGGATTTGTATCCCTTGCTCCTTTTCTTCTCCTTCTGGTATTCATATGATTCAAATGTTTTTGCATTTCATGTTGTCTTTCAGTTCCCTGAAGCTATCTTCATATTTTGAGTCTTTTTTCGTGCATCTACTTCCTGGTATTTCTGTATATTTTGTTTTCCAGCTTACTAATTAAGTCCTCTGCCTCATCCAGCTTGCTTGTAATTCCTTCTAGTGTGTTTTTTATTTCAGTAATTATATTCTTTATTTCTTCCTGGTTCTTGCTTACAGTTTCTATTTCTTGTTTTCATACTGTTGTAGTACTCACTCAGTTCCTTGTAGTTGTCTGTGAGTTCCTTGAGCATCCTTATAACCATCCTTTTGGATTCTATATCTGATAGTTGGCATGCCTCCATTTCATTTAGCTGTTTTAGTGGTGAGTCTTCCATTCCTTTTGATTGCAGGTTCTTTCTTTGTCTCCCCATGTTAGGTGACTATTATTGTTTGTTTCTATGATTCCTGATGCTCTGCTTTGGTAGCTGTCTTTCTGTGGGACTCAGTGGTGTGGTCTCTTTGATTTCTTCGTCTGGATGCTCTGTGGTTGCCATTTTTTCCCTTTGTGTGGGCTGTCTTGTTGTACTTGGGTTTTACCTGTTGGTGGTTCCTTTGTTGGTGGGTTCTCTCCTCCAGTGGGTTTACTAGTGTTCATAGCTCCCACTTTACCTTGTATGTGATCATTGGCTGGGTAAAGGCAAAATGGAATAAGACAGCAGGAGAGTATTCTTTGGGATTTAAAGTACCAAAATGTAGAGAACAGAGGAGATCCTTTGATGAAGTACAGCAATAACTATGATATTTCATCCAACTAGCCACTTCTTTTAAAAGGTGAAAAAGTGGTAGGAATGTTGTTTTGGGGAAAAAAATGTGACCTGACTCCAGAAAACAGAGTGCTTATGCTAGGTTAGATGGTGAGATACAGTGAGAGTAAGGGATAGAAACTTGGCGTAGTGTGAGAGAGAATAAAGTTAACCACAACAGTAATAAAACTCAGGAAGATAGTAAAATGGACCAAGATCAGGGAAGGGTGCTGTGTGGAAATGGAAACAACAATAATATGAAAAGAAATATATGATCTGAATAAAAAGAATAAAAAGTAAAAGACCAAGAATAGTGTGTTATAGGAATACACGTGAAGTGAAGGAAGAGAAATTAAAATGCAATATGAAAGGGAGAACAAAGAAAACCTGTCAGACAATGAAATCGAACAAACAAAACAAAGAACACTACATGGAAGGAAGAGAAATAAAAATAAGTAAAATAATAATAACAAAAAGTTAAAAATAAAATGCAAGTTCTGTGGGATAGCGAAGTGAATTTTGTCTCAGTTGTTGGCATTAGCCTTCTGATCTCTCTCTGGATCTGTCTTTGATCCTTTCACAGCTCCAGGTCTTATTGTCTTACACTTGGAAGAAAAAAGAAAAAGAAAACAAAAGACAACAATTCCTCGTGCTGACCTTGAACCCACCATGTGGTTTCTGCCGGTCTTCCTGGATTTTGCAGGCAGAGGGGGGTTGGGCTTCATTTTTTTTCCTTTCTTGTGGTTCTGCATTGGGGGTTAAATCTGGGCTCCAGTATTCATGTGTCCAACCTCCAGCCCAAGCCCTCAGAGTGCTGCGCTGCCCCCACTGTTCATATGCACCAGGCTAATGCCTTTAATCTGCCCATCATGCCACCCTTTGATTAGTCAATGAGGTTCACTGAGTGGGAGCAACTCACACCCCTCCTCCCTCTTTGCTGGTCTGGGTGCTGTGCACTCACAAAGTCCCTTCAAGGTAGTTTAGTTCCCCTATTAAATTAAGTCTCTCTGGGGACTGCTACCCCTCTGAGCCCATGCTGCCCCATTTTGATCAGTCCACGAGGTACCCTGATTTGAAGCAAATCACACCCCTTCTCCCTCTTTGCTGGCCCAGCCTTGGAGAGCTAGAGGTCCTTAAATAGTGGCTGAGAGCCTTTTTTTTTTTGGTTAATTCCCCGTTTTTTCTGCCAGCCATTCTTAACAAATGCCTGGCTTTTCACACAACCCAACTCTCTGACCAGTCCAGAGACTATCTGGGTCAGGGTCCGTGGCTGCCCATCTCTTCTCTCATCTCCAGGTGTCACCTGGCTCCCCAATTTCTCTGGTACTGTCCCAGCCAGTGACCACAGTCTCAGTGGGGAAACACCTCTGTGTGTCCCCTACTGTGTCTTTATTCCCCCCCCCCCCGCAGCGACTTCAAGCACCCAGGTCTCTCCTGGCGTGGGGCTGTCTTCCCTGCTCTGGTAGGAGAGGGAGCTGTGGAGTTACAATCACTGACCCAGCTCTCCTCCAAAGCTCCTGTGGCAGCCACTGTCCCAAGCACCAGGCGCCATGACAGGGACCACAGCAGTTGTTGTCCCTGCACAGATCCCAGGGATCTTACTGTCCCTACACAATCTCCTTAATGTCTGTTTTCCAACATCCTCTGCAATCTTTGGCTTCCAAACTTCGTATAAGCTGGGATTCTTTTGGCTGTTCACTCTGTTCTTCAGAAGATTGGCTAGGTGTCCCAGTTGGGTGCATAAGCCAGTGGGTTCAGCTCCCATTTACTTCACCACCATCTTCCAGTCCCCCTGAGCTTTCCATTCTTATGGAAATGAAGAATCAAGGTGTGCACAATGATTGGCCCAAAGAGCACTTTCCTATTTGATTGGCTTTGCACTTTCTGGTTGGTTGTTATGGAGCCACTATGATTGGTCAGTATAAAGGTAAATGATGATATAGTTGCACAGATTTGGTTAGACAGGGCAGGTCTTAGTCCTATTGACCAAAATACTATCCCAGGAATTCCTTTATAAATGTAAGCTCAGCCAATATATACACAGTGCAGGAGGATGGCAGCCCAGTCTTTGGCCATTCCCTGAAATGCAGTGTGCTTTTAAAAGTTTTTATGTGAACAGCACCTAGGACTTTGCATGGCATAGAGTTAAGTGGTATATTGAAACAGAAATTATAATCATTCACTTTGATAGAGCTGTCTTCTCAGCGAAGACCTTCTAGATAATGAATAATAAATGATAATAATGGTTAACATTTGAGCATCTATGGACCAAGTACTATGTTAAGTGCTGTAAACCCATTTTTTGTTGTTGTTTAATCCTCAGATTCATTGGTGGTAGTTACAAGTATTTTACTTCCCTCCCCTTCTCTCCTCTCTTTGTTTTTCTGAAGCAGCTAAGAAAAGTCATATCAGTGAGATAGCAGATAACTGAATAACTTGCCCATGGCCACAGAGCTAGTAACAAATAGAGCCAAGATTTAAACTCATATATGTCTTGGCCCTTCTCAGATATCAGCGAGAAAACAGCCATCAAGTCTTTTCTAGTGTTCTTTTTCCCTAAGAGCTGCCTCATTATCCAAGCAGGAAAGCCAGGTTCTCTTCAGAGCCATAAAAGCAGCAAGCAATAAAGCAAGGGTCTCTCTCCCTTGAAGACTGGCAGCAATAGAGAAAACTAAAATAGCAATCATAATAACCAGTTTCTTTATTGTGTGCCCCATTACTGCCTATACTGTCCAAGGCCACCAGAGATAAAGATGTAGGATCCCTGTCTCATCCAACCATTCTGCAAAGCTTATATATTTTCAAAGATTTTGCTTGTTTTAGAATAGCACCAAGAGACTCTTTAACATAATACCCTGACACCAGCCAAAGTGATAGTAATTTCCACATTAGCAGTCCATAGAATCAGGTATTTCTACCTCAGCCCAAGAACACAGAGAAATATCCTCTTACACAGGTTAAAACCACCACAACAAAAAGAATCCCCTCCTGTGTTGAGACTGTTTAAGACCTGACAGGTTCACAGTATTCAGGCAGATGGAAAAATATTCACAGAGCCGTTGGGATGTCTGACATACCTTTATTGATGGGTGGGCGAACCACGCACACTGCAAGCTGAGTGTCCCCCTGCATGTCTGCATGGCACATGTCGCGGCCCTTGCTCCCCAACATGGCACCCAGCAGGGAGCCCCTAGCCCCTCTTAAATACTAGATCAAACAAAGCTGGCAAAAAGCCAGAAAATTATATAACATAGCATAATTCTGGGCATGGGAGCCCACTTGATGTTATGGGAACAGTTTATCGGACGCAGTCTCAAGGCTATGAGAACACTACTTATCAGGCCCATTCAAGGCTATGGGAACACTGCTTCCCATAGTTGTCTAGACACCTGGGTGAGGAAGCCAAACTGCCTCCACTTACTCTACACCTCCTTTCCCCCAGAGTCTATGGTACCCAGAGTCTTGTTATTCTTGCCACACAACCACCTACTGCCATTTCCCAATTTATCTTCAGGCATTTCCCAATGGTGTTTTCAGGAGAAATGCTGGTGATGGTAAAGGGACTGGGGAAAGAGGACAAAGTAAATACCCAAATTTGCCCAAGCACTGCTTTGTTCCCTATACCAATTTTGTAGCTCCCTGACCTTCTTCACTCCCTCTTGGAACTTCAGAATCCATTACTCCGCAAACCTCCATGCTTGAATTACAGAAGAATCAACATCTTGTCTTTCTTTTCCCCCAACACCCAACAATAGCACACATGTCTGGGCTTGCTCTTACTTTAGTGGATAAGCTAAAAAGGAAAAAGGAGAGAGAATACGTAAGGAGGCTTTTTACTTTATTTCCCCATATTTCTAGCTGTAAAACTATTCAAAAATGTCAACATAGTGGTAAAGCTGTAAGAATTTCAGTTCTAGAGGCCAGAAAAAATAAAAACTCTTGTGTAAAACAAAAATGTTGACAGGAAAAAACATCAGACATAGGTGCCTTTAGGGCCAGTGCAAATAAAGAAAAGTTGGGGCAGGGGAGGTTTGGGTTCAGATCTCAGAACCAAACAAGAGACCCTGCCTTTACAGCTCCTTTCACCCTAAATCCCATACCCCCATTCCAGAGACTTCATTTGCCTTGAATTATCCTAACCAACTCAGCTCTTTCACTGATGGGCAAAACTCATGGATGCCACCACCAGTTGCTAATGTTTACAGCAAAGGGAGTAGGTGAGGGGAAAGGAAAGGATATTCCTAAACCCAGTGTTAGAAAGGGACATGTGTTCCCAACATCCTCAGTTGTTCTCATAGCGTATTTTTAGAAAACACATCACACATAGTTTTTTTTTTGTTTTTTTTTTTAAGATTTTATTTATTTATTTTCAGAGACAGGAAAGGGAGAGAGAAAGAGCAATGTATGGTTGCCTCTCACATGGCCCTCACTGGGGACCCGGCCCGCAACCCAGGCATGTGCCCCGACTGGGAATCGAACCGGGACCCTCTGGTTCCCAGCCCGCGCTCAATCCACTGAGCTACACCAGCTGGGCCACACACATAGTTTTAAGTGTTCAAATTCTGCAGTGATTTCTGTCCAATGTTTCATTTATATTTTTTAGGGCTGATCAGGGTCCTAGCACCCTTGACAATGCTTCTATACTGTAGTGTGCATACACTGCTGGTGACCAGTTTAGATACCCTCCACAAGGCAGATAGACCCACCAATCAGCAGTTGTGAGTGCTAGCTGTTAATTAGAGCTGGTCTTTTCTCTGAAATATTGCACTCTGCAGAATAAGAGCTTCACTACCCTACAACATCCCTACTCCCCACACAGCCCTGAAACCTGCAGTCAATGACTGATGATGAGGGTACTCAATGCTGGCCACCTTGCCTCAAGGTAGACCAATTCTGTCATGCAAATCCTACTCCTGCGCTCCTTGTGGGGTCAGGCTAAAGCTGGTTTACAACTAGCTTAGTGTGTTTCCCCCTGCCCTATCCTTCTTCCCTCATCCTTCAAACATAAGATCCAAACATATCTGAAAACTAATTTATGAGCATATCTGAATACATTATTTTGGTTATGACTTCTCATAATTGGTTCCCTTAACTATTTATTATTTTTACATAATTATAAATGATTATTTAGCTGTTATAATTATTTTAATTTTTTAAAAAAATGTGTCATTTAGAAGAATATATTGTTCATATCCTCCCTCCAAAAAATCAGATTATAGAGGGCTTTTCAATTGGTTGCTTTTGATTTCTACAATGTAACTGCAACATTCTCTATTTCATAAGAAAACAATATAATTAAATTTTTCTACTGATGTGAGAAATGTTGGTTGTTTCTGAAAAGCTCTTTTTACATTGCTCAAATAAATAACAATATTTATAGGTCCTGTGTAGTAGTTTAGTTGTGTACAAGACTGTCAATATAGCATAGGAAAGAATACTGTATGAGGTCTGTCTGGAAAAATCCCATCCATTGTTAATATAATGAGAATGGGTTTCATGACATGGATATAACCTGGCAGCCAAGGAGGGTGGACTGGAATGTGCATGAGTGAACAATGATGACTTCACTGTACTAGTCAGTGGGGGCGGTATACACTGTTGAGTGAACATGTGTACTGTGTGGCCTTGCATTCAAAATGACTGAGCAAGTAGAGCAACAAATCTGCATCAAATTTTGCATTAAGCTTGAACATTCCTCTGCAGAAACTATTTGTATGATTCAGAAGGCCACAGCTATGGGCAACTGGTGATTGGCAGCTTCATCACCACAACGTGCCCACTCATGCATCATGTCTTGTGCAGTGTTTCGGGAAAACGTCAAATCACCCAGGTGACTCAGCCCTGCTTACAGCCCAGAATCGATGCCCTGTGACTTCTGGCTTTTCCCAAAACTTAAAGGACCTCTGAAAGAGAAGAGATTTCAGACCATCAGTGAGATTCAGGAAAATATGACAGGGTAGCTGATGGTGATTGGGAGAACTGTGTGAGGTCCTAAGGTGCCTACTTTGAAGGGGACTGAGAAGTGTATTTTCTTCAACAGATGTCTCTATTTTTCATATTACATGGCTGGATATATTCTGGACAGACCTCATATACATACAAAGGAATAAAGGGTGGGGCAAGAGTAGGCTTACAGACTTCCTAAGATGGCGGCATAGGTGAATGTACTGTACCACCTCACACAACCAAACAAGGGAAAAAAAAGAAATATACACATCCAAACACAGCCAGATCTGACAGAAAATCAAATTGAGAGGAAGTCCAACAACCAAGGAATTAAAGAAGATACATTCATCAAGTTTGGTGAGCCAGAAGGTGCAGAGCGAAGGGAGAGTGCTCGGCGACCCCGTGGCGAGCAGGTGAGCAGACGGCAGGTCCGCGGTTGGAGGGGCGGTCCCCGCGGGGCTGAAGCACACCCAGATGGGGACCGACTGAAGCTCGGGCTCATCTGGACCCAGCAGTGCCGAGAGACTGGTGGACTCAGCAGGTCTGCATTCGTGTGCAGAGAGAAACTAAAAGAAAGCAGGGCGCAAATCAACGGCGCAGATTGAGAGCAAGTGAGGGGGTGGAGTCCGTGACCGGAGGAACGCCTGGCCTCATAGGAAAGTTCCTTGGGGAGACCCTCGGGGGATTGGAGCTGGGCAGCTCGTCCACTGACCCCGGAGCGACCCCCGGAGTCAGCACAGAGGGGCCCGAAGTGCTTGCAGGAGGTGGTGTGGGTGCGGAGAACGGAGAAGGCGCCATTATGCGCTCAGGCCCCGCCCCCAGAGGCTATGGTCCCAGCACAACTACCGGGAACTTCCCTGCACAGGGGATCCCCAAGACTCCGCCCCCCTTACAGTAACAGGTTCACCGAGGGGGAAAAAATGGCTCAAAGAAGAGGACAGATCAAAACCCCAGAGCTAACCGACCAAGAGATAGCCAACCTATCAGATGCACAGTTCAAATCCCTTATAATAAGGATGCTTTCAGAATTCGACGAAAAATTAACGAACTTGCTTGAACAGATGAGGAGAGATCTGCAGGGAACCAATAGAGATAAGGAAACTGGGACTCAAATCAACGGCGTGGACCAGCAGAAAGAAAAAAACATCCAACCAGAAAAGAAGGAAGCAACAAGAATTCAAAAAATGGAGGAGGGGCTCAGAAACCTCCAGGACATCTGTAAACGTCCAAACATATGAATCATTGGACTGCCAGAAGGAGAAGAAGAAATCCAAGGAATTGAAAAAATATTTGAACACATAATGATGGAGAATTTCCCGA
>PVJI01028265.1:0-16708 GCA_004026765.1 Micronycteris hirsuta
CCCTGTAATCTTGGGCATCAATCATCATATGTGTTGGAATACTGCTGGATTTTCGTCCCGTTCCTCAGAAAATCGACCAGTGGGTAGGAGGACGTAAACTCTGTTCCTCCTAACTCGCCGCCATCTTCCCCCTGATAAAATAGACTTTAAAACAAAGGTTAAAGTAAGTGACAAAGAAGGACATTACATAATGATAAAAGGGGAAAATCCAACATGATATAACTCTTATAAACATTTATGCACCCAAAATAAGAACACCTAAATATATAAATCAAATTTTGATGGACATCAAAGGGAGATATTTACAGTAGTGCAGACATAGTAGGAAATATTAACACCCTGTTGACCTCAATGAATAGATCTTCCAGACAGAAAATCAACAAGGGAATGGTGGCCTTAAATGACACACTAATCAGATGGATTTAATTGATATTTTCAGAGCATTTCACATCAAAGCAGAATACACATTCTTTCCAAGTGCACATGGAACATTTTCTAGTATAAAATACATGTTAAAACACAAATAAGTCTCTATAACTTTAAGAAGACTGAAATCATGTCAAGTATCTTCTCTGACCATAATGGTAAGAAACTAGAAATCAATCACAAGTAGAAAACTGGAAAACACACAAAAGCCAGGAGGCTAAATAACATGATAATAAAAAAAATGAATGGGTTAACAATGATATTAAGGAAGAAATCGAATGATACCTTGAAACAAAGAAAATGAGGACACTAAAACGTAAAATATATGGGACACAGCAAAAGCAGTCCTAAGAGGGAAATTCATAGAAATACAAGCCTATCTCAGGAAATAAGAAAAATATCAAATAAAGAAGCTAACTTTACACTCAAAGGAACTGTAAAAGAAAAAAAGAACAACAAACAAAACCACAAGTGAGTAGAAGGAAGAAAATAATAAAGATCAGGGCAGAAATACATGAAATAGAGTCTAAAGAATACAAAAGAACAATGAAAGCAAATGGTGTTTCTTTGAAAAGATAAATAAGATTTACAAATCTTTAAGCGGACTCATTAAGGGAAGAAAGAGAGCAGATTCAAATAAATACAATTAGAAATGAAAGAAGAGAAGTGACAAATGACAACAAAGAAATACAAAAGATTGTAAGGAAATATTATGAACAACTATATGTCAAAAAATTGGACAATCTGGAAAAAAACGGATAAATTCCTAGAAACATACAGTCTTCCAAATACAGAATCAGAAAGAATCATAGAATCTGGATAGACTGATTACAATAGTGAAATTGACTCTACAAAAACCTTTATAACATGAGTATCTAATCAGGTCTTTTCAGAAATGAAAAAATTCAATGGCTCTATGCATTCTTAAATGAAAGTAATTTCTATATATTACATATTAAAATATCCCATCTCAATCTTGGACATGCATCTTTCTTGACTTTATCAGTTGTTTTTCCTCCTTATTTTTTATCCATATAAATTTCATTTGTATCTTAAATTTTTGAAATTTATCTTCTACAGTATTTTGCCTTGCCAAGTATTCTCATCTTTTATGACTCAGCTGAAGTCAAACTTTTCCTCATGATGTCATCTGCTGACAATTTCCAATCCAAAATCCTCCCATAAAAAATTGAGTAGGTTGTCCCTCATCTAATGACATCATGTATCTTACTATTTCAATTGCAGCACTTGTTATATTATTATTGGTTGTTTTGCTTGTCTTTCTAGGTCATTAAAAACTATTAGCATCCATGATCAGAGATTAAATCTAAGTAATTATTTATTGTTCAAAATTCATGAATCAGATATACAGATAGTGCTGTCCTGGGCAGAGCCTCTGTTTTCTGCGGCTTTGCCAAGGGTCATTTACTCTTCTCTGTTCCTGGGCATAGCTGCTAGCTGGGCTATGCTGGAAGGTCCAGGGGGGTACATGCACATGACTGGTGTCTTCACAAATCTCTTCATGTGGCTTCTGTAGCTGCATGCAGCAGAGGTCTTTCATGCTTGTTGAACTTCCAGGCAAGTGGGCTTTTATGCAGGCAAAGTTTGAAAAAATTGTTGAAAAAATATTTATTTAACATATATATTTTAATATATATTAGACTTTTACATAGATTTATATAGATGTAATATATATTTACACATGTCTTAACATACCCACCACATACATATTTATACACATACCTGTATATATTAACTTATTTTCAAGCTTATGCACGTCTCTTTCCACACAGCCCTATTGTACTGCTATTACTGAACCAAAGTGGGGTTTGGTTGCTCACCATCATTAAAAGGCAAATTCTAGAAGCAGAGGCTGATGAGAAAGGAAAGGGGTTTGTATTCAAATGCTCAATGATATGGGAAGACTGGGGACTCTCTGTCTCCAGGCTCATCCAGGTCATCTCTTCCCCAAAACACAGGCAAAACTCAACCATCCCCACCAAGACCAAAACCAAAGGCAGTGCCCAGAATTCCCACTCCATTTTAAAGTACTGTCCTTTGGAGCCAAGATGGCTAAGAAGGCTTCTATCTGGCTTCAGTCTCCCTCCTGGAGGACGTATGTGGTGCTGGTGCCTCCAGTGGCCAGGAAGCTTCAAGCAGCAAGGTCCTGTGCTCCTGGGGTGGAGCTGGCAAAGGCACAGGGGAATGTTCCACTAGGTTGACAAGAGAGGCTCCCTCCTGGAGGCTATGGAGTCATGTGGTCCATGAAGAGGAAAGCAAGTACACTGAGTGCAGGTCCCAAGCAGCAGCCATGAGCTTGAGAGCTTTCTTTGTTTCCCAGTGTTTATATTAATTTTGGGTATTTGACTGACCAGATACTTTTTCAGAATCCCCAATTACCTTCCCGGGCAGCCACTGTGACCTCTATGGTGCTTGTGCCTGCCTTCCCATGGCAGCACTCCCAATCAGGTACTGGCAGGGCAGTAGGAGGGCTTTTCCCCCTAATCAGTGGTCTTGTTAGCCTTGGGCATGCTCAGTGCAATACTTCGTCCTGCCTCCATCTTTCCCAGGAGTGGGGAATCTGCCACCAGGGGCAGGACACCCGGCACGTGGGGCAGAGCATTTGCAGGGCCTGGGTTTGGTTACCCAGACACTGCACTGCCCACTGCTTTGATGGTTAGCATCTCCTCCAGCAGCCTCTCTTTTCCCCGTCCCTCCACCTACTCATAGCAGTTTGGTCCGGCTATTGGTATCAATGCTATATTAAAATCTATGGAATTGGTTCTAAATATTTATGCTTGAATTTAGCGACCGTAAATAAATTGTGGTGTAAGTATTGTGTGACCTTAAAGGTTTGTTTTCATGGTCTAGTTGCTTAATTTTCAAATGTCCACAAATAGTAATGAATTTGCTAACACCTCAGTGTGCAATATAAACTTAATGTTCTTCTTCAATGTTTCAAATGGTCCTCTTGATAATTTAAAGCAAAAGTTTAAAGCAGCTTCTTTTCTTGTAAAACTACATCCTCATCATATTTATATTGTCTAATAGTCAACCTACAACCTCTTTGGAAATAAGATAAAGTGCTAACTACATTTTTTTTTCTCGCATGTGTTTGTGTCATTGGTGTTAATCTTAGTCTGCAGTTTCATTGAAAAACTCTTTTTTTAAGGAATAATTTATTTAAAACCAGATAATAACATATGAAAACCTACTTAATCAGGAGCACAGGCTGCTATGCATCATAGTTAGCTAGAAATAAAGAAAAAGCAAAGGTGTCACTCTCAACGTCTCTGTGTTCTGGAACTTTCATACTTCCTTCATGATAATTCACTTATAATAAACATGTCATTCAAACATAAGGTTTGAACTAAGAGGAGGCACTGTATTGTCTCATATGAAATATAAATACAATTTTATGGTAAAAAATTATAAAGGTCAATTTAATGTTTGAAATATTGCCACAGCAGTATTTCCTGTTTCACGTACTGTCCCAGAACCTCGCCATCCTCCCATGTTTTCTTCTGCACAGTGGCACAGGGTTTTGACCGCCTTCACTCACAGTACTCAGGAAGTGACTCCCCAGGCAATCTAGCTTCCTTTTCACCGCCTCAGGGATGCTTCCTTTTGATCCCATGCACTGCGCTGGCAGGCCATGTGTGCCTTTTCCTGGCAGCCGCAGCCAAAGTCCCAGCTGACACACAGATTTAACTGTCATCCTTTGAGCAGCCCTCCCTGTGCCATGTAAAGAAGAGACAAGCTGTCCCCATTCAGCTCAGTCCAAATTGCACATTCATGAGCAAAATAGTTATTTCACCACACTAAGTTTGAGGTGGTATGTGATGTATTTGATAACTGGAACAACAAATTAATGTATTTTCTCAGGTTTCAATGGGTAGTCTTGCACACACCACTCGGAAGACAACCCAGGTTATGACTACATTAATTAAAATTAATTGAAGGTTGGAGAAAACGGTGAAAAATATTTTCTCCTGTCACAATTATATAACATGAGCTACTATCTCACATGATGGAAGTCCCTATGTACACAAATATTGCCTTGACTCAATTGTCATTCTGCAAAGGAGTCCAGCATTATATTATTTCTTGGACAAATATAATCTTATTCTGTTGAAATGAAGAGACTAATATATCAAACTCTTATATATAAATGATATTTTATAAACTATTGTTTGTTTTTACTGAGACAGTAGGTAAATTAGAAAAATGAAGATATTTATTTTTAAAAGAAGGATTTATATGTGTGGTTACCTGGGGGGGCAGAGAATGGATTGTATGTACAAGGTTGAGGTGACGCAAGTCTGGTAACTTTAGTGAGGATAAGAGATATCAAAGATGTGGGTAAAAGTTTTGAAAGTAGCCCTTAGAGGCTGTAAAGGAAAAAAAATTCTATACTATAGACATTTTTTATGTGTCGGAATGGGCTTACTTACCTCTGTTCAGTAAGTTTTGATTCCACGCATATTTTAATTGTCCTCTTCTATTCTTTTAGAGTTAGGAACTCATTATTGTTCAATAAATGTTATGGCTACTCTTGCATATATGATTTATGAGAGTATAGAAAGGTGTTAGCTGTATACTAATGTCACTGTTTCTTTGTGAATTGAGGCTGGTTTGGGGTACTAAGGCTTGGATAGGTCTCTGACAATTGAAAAGTATAGATAGAGGTGAATATCAGAAATTCATAAGACAGCCACACACTGAGTATAGATAATTAAAATAAGATGTGTAGGTGGGTTGCAGGTCCCTGCTGCAGTGCATTATGCTATGAATTACTACGGAAATGATGTAAATTTGAGAAGTGTAAAATATAATAGACTGTTTTACTCATGTTTTGCTTGAAGCTACAATAAACTGTCTCATGTGTGTTGTATTAATGCTTGTTGTTGACATCTTTGTTACTGGGAGGTGTTTCTGTAGTGAAATATTCAGTTTCTTGACACTGCGGTTGTTAAAGCAACACATTCAATATATTCTCTATAAAAGTGGAGATCCATTTGCTTGTAAATGTCACACTACTTCAGCATTGCAGACATCTTCACAAATTTTTTGCTTATACTGAAATATGATTTCCAATAATAAGATGAATACTTTAAATATATATTTTTCTTTTTCAGATCCTTTTTGACATCTAAATATACTGTTATGTATAAACACCATTTCAATAAGTTATATAGGAAATATTGTAGTAATTTAATATATAATGGATTTATAACATAATATGCACTGAATGAAGTCCATTTATATTCAGCTGGTCATAGTTTTTAATTTCAGTTATAAATTATTTCCAAATCAATGATTGCTTCCACCAGGAGACATAATTATTCCATTGAGTTGGAAGTTAAACTGCTACCAGACCAATTTGGGTTGTTCATGCCTTTAATTCAGAGACAAAGAAGGGGGCCAGTGTACCTCTGGAGTATGTACCACAAATCTTCACAGATTTTCATACCCTTTGGAAAAGGTTAATTATTCTATGACCATGATAGCAAGTAGTCACCAGAACTGGTTTATACACCGTTTAAGCAATAAATGACATTTTTAATTTTGTCCTTTAGATTGGCTGCTAGTTGATCAATGATCAGCTATGGTTTGACCTCTGACTGTTTTTTTTTAAATCCTCACCTGAGGATTTTTTTTTTTTCATTGCTTTTAACAAGAGAGGCAGAGAGAAAGAAAAACATCAATGTGAGAAAACACCGATTGGTTTCCTCCCATAAGCATCCAGAACAAGAATCAAACCCAAAACATTTCGGTTACGGGATGATGCTCCAACCAACTGAGCCACACCGGCCAGGGCAACCTCTGGCTATTTTTACTGAGCACTTGTTTCTGAATATATTCTATGATCTTAGGATATGTAACCTAATGGGCATTTGCATAAAATCATTATATTAATTTCCTGTAGCTTCTGTGACAAATTATTACAAAGGTAGCTATTTAAAACAATGGGAATTTATTATGTCACAGTTCTGGAATTCAGAACTCCAATATCAAGGTTTCAACAGGAACACACTGGCAATTGGTCAAACTTTGACTTGAGTCTCCTAAAACATTGACACAACTGTTAACCTGTGAAAGAAGAGTGATGCAATTTAGTTCATATTTTGGAATCAAAGATTGAATTGTTGGTTATAGGACACTTTCCCAGCCTCTGACTAGTTGAGTAAGCTGAGGACTATTCATAAACACACATTTTTACCAGCCGTGGTGATCACTTTCTTATCATGAATTTGTCAATATCCAAAATATCTGGAAGAAATTCTGGTTATTTTCATAAACTCATAGTATAATCAAACTTTTGAACTTGGTAAAAAGTTTTTTTTTTTCTTAAAATAACAGTGGATGTTACAGGAAATTTTTGACATGTGAAAATCAACAAACATTAAGAGGGAGCTCTAGGAAAGTTAGATAAAATGCACAATAGTCAGCTTTTTAAATCAAATCATGAGAAATATAACTCCACAAAAGTCTCTCTCAAATAATTTTTATTTATTTATTTATTTTAGAGAGAGGAAGGGAGGGAGACAGAGAAGGAGAGAAACAGCAATGTAGGGTTGCCTCTCACATGGCCCTCACTGGGGACCCGGCCCGCAACCCAGGCATGTGCCCTGACGGGGAATCGAACCGGGACCCTCTGGTTCCCAGCCCGTGCTCAATCCACTGAGCTACATCAGCCAGGGCCGTAGATGAATTTTTATCATCCTCAATTTACTAAATCTTCTTAAAAAGAGACCAAAGAGATAAAACTCTTCCTGGGGAAAGAAGCAATAGTCAGTGAGAAGACCCAGAAAGACAGTGCTATTATGCATAGCATTTAGAAAGCCTGAGATGGTTATCAAAAAGTTGTCTAGTCTTGGCCGGTGTGGCTCAGTTGGATGGAGCACAAAAGGTTGTGTGTTCAGTTCTGGTCAGGGCACATGCCTCAGTTGCGGGTTCAATCCCTGGTCTGTGTATGGGAGGCAACCCATCTTTGTTTCTCTCTCCCATTGATGTTGCTCTGTCTCCCTTCCTTTAAAACAAGCTGTCTATCATTTTGTCTAACATAGTTAATGTTTCAAGTTAAAATTTCTGGTATCAAAATCAAATTTCAAATTCTTAGATGAACAACAAAATAACCTTTGTTTTTTCTTTTGATCAACCACAGGAAATCTGCACAATCGGTAACACTTCACATTGTATTTGCCTTAACACTAAAAGTAAAATTATATAATCTATATCTAAGTTAGGAGAAAAACAACCTGGTTGTTTACAATAGACTGAAGAAGTTATTGGGTCTTGTTTCCTTGGTCATACCTGGGTAATCTTACATCATGTTTATATAGAGGAATCCAATACTTTAGAGAGAGGGAAAGGGAGGGAGACAGAGAGGAACAGAAACAGCAATGTATGGTTGCCTCTCACATGGCCCTCACTGGGGACCTGGCCTGCAACCCAGGCATGTGCCCTGACTGGGAATCGAACCAGCGACCCTTTGGTTCCCAGCCCGTGCTCAATCCACTGAGCTATGCCAGCCAGGGCTGCATGTGAAATCTTAAATGTAACTATACATGCACTGTTCAAAGAGTTCAACAAATAATTAAAAGACAACATTTGAATGAAATTAAACTAATAAAAGCAGAAGCATGACATCAGTCCTTTTGCAAAAACAATAAAACAAAACATCATGTTTGCAGAGAATTGACAAAAATAATTAAAACCTAGTTAATTCTTAATGTTCTCTCATGCAGTTTTGGCTGAAGAAACATGAAAAAGGAAGAAGCGAGATTAAAAAGAAGTTCTTATATCCTGGGGAAAACTGATTATTCTTCAGCCAACATAATAAGTAGATCTTAATTAGATGCCTGTTTAATTAATACATTATATTTTCATAGTTATAGAACTACTAAAATCCACTGTGAATTTCTATTTAACCAATAACAAATTTTTTCTCAGTAGGCAAACCTCTGGAAATGAATCAATCAGTAACAGCACCTCATTTTTTGTATTTATTTATCTGTTTGTTTAAATAAGTCAATCAGAAGTGGATTCCCAGCCCTGGCTGGTGTAGCTCAGTGGATTGAGCACGGGCTGGGAACTGAAGGGTCCCTGTTCGATTCCCAGTCAGGGCACATGCCTAGGTTGCAGGCCAGGTCCCCAGTTAGGGCCATGTGAGAAGCAACCATACATTGCTGTTTCTCTCCCACTCTGTCTGCCTCCCTTCCCCTCTCTCTAAAAAATAAATAAAAATAAAATCTTAAAAAAAAAAAAAGAAGTGGATTCCTTCCAGTGAATGAACTTGTCAGCAACAGTCTCACCTGAGCAATCATGAATCTATACCTGACGTTAACTCATGCCTCTGAATGTCAGTCAATGTTTTAATGTAAATGGCCTCAAAAGCCACTTGGGTTTTTTACTAAGCATTATAAAGTTATTTTTTTTCTTTTGTTCTTTTTAAGCAGAAGGAAGACAAGCATATTTATCATCAAAGTCACTTTTGAACCTGAACAGTAACTGTGAAACAGAAATTGGAGTTGGGCGAAGTAAAAGAGAAGGAGGTGAGTTAGGAAAAGTTGTTGCATCAGACTGTGAAAGTTTATCAGGGTTTGAAGTAAAGCAGTACTAATGCAGATAGAGAGGACATGGTGCACTATTAAAAGAAGACAATAAATTGAGTTCATGGATAACTTGAAAAGTTTTTGTTCAGATTTTATCAACACAGTGCTAGGTGGATAAAAAGCACATAATTATACTGATTTATATACTCTGTCAAGATTAATTGCTGAGAACAGAGCCAATTTCAGAATATTAATGATCACTTCTCTAAAAATATTTACTAGTCATTAATTTTAACTGCTTTTGGAAAATATTTTTCCAGGAGTTATACTTAAACCAGTTTGTGAACTTAGCTTATAATGGTCAAAACTTGGTGTAAAATGAGAATGTATAATGATGAAAGTAAATACACATTTTAAAGTAACTGCACTGGTTCTATTTTATCAGCTCAGCGTTGAAGCTAATGCAGCCTGTGTTTGTTGCAGTCGTCAGCAGATCCCTTTGGTCACCTCCTTATTTTTTGAAGATCATACCTGCCTCAGTCTCTACCCCACTAACACAATCCCTGCCATAATTATTTATAAATCCAATATCTATACAGGTGATTTTTGTTCTTTGTTTAATTGAATTTATTTGGGAGACATTCATTTACAAAAACATACAGGTCTTAAGTGTACAACTCAACAAAACATCATCTGCACAGTGCAACATGCGCCCAATGTCCCAGGTAAAGTCTCTGTCAGGACCCAGGTATCCCCCCTTCGCCCACCTCCACCTACCACTACTGCCCTGTCCCTCTGGCTGTCACATCACCACACCATTGTCTGTGTCTATGTGGTAGAGAACAGTTGTGTAGTCCACTAGCTGTGTGCCGAATCTGAACCCTGCCTCAGTCTGCTGTGTGTGCAGTGGCCCGCTGGTGGTGGTCTGCCCATAGTCACCTCTCCAATTGCCACAGTCCCATGGGAACCAGCAATGCAAGACCTCCTGGCCATCAGAGCTAGGAGACCCAGGGAAATACCCTGGTATAAGGTACAAAATTCAGGGCACGAGACATAAAATCCTGAGCACCAGCTGCATGTAAAGCTTTCCTCAGGGAGATAGCAGACACTGTAGCATGACAGAGTGAGAGAATGAAAATAGTGTCCACCCTACAAATCCTCTGAAAAGGATTACAGTTGGCCCCCAGATAGATTTTGATTAAAAGCCTGCTGCTCAGGCCACAGCCGTGATGATTAGCTAAGACTGAGCTTCTGGGTCTGTTGTCTCCTGTTATGCTCTGGGGATGGCTGCTGCTTAAGTATTCTTTCTCCAGTCCTGGCTAGTAGCTCCATTGGTTAGAGTGGCATCCCAATATGCCAAGGTTGCAGGTTTGATCTCTGGTCAGGGTACATACAAAAATCAACCAATGAATGAATAAATAAGTGGAACAAGAAATTGATGTTTCTCTTTCTCTTTCTTTATGTATCTCTCTTTCTATATCCCCCTTCCTTTCTCTCTGTAAAAATCAATACATTTAAAAAAAAGAATTTTTTTCTCCATAGATTATAGTCTTGTGGGATCCAACAATGTAAGTCACCCTGGCTGCCAGAGCTAGGCAATGTAGAGGTGTCTCCTAGCAGCAACTTCAAAAACTGGGGCACCAGCTAGGGGTATGAGCTCCTTCCTGGGTTACATCTATTATTACAGTTCCATGGGTCCAGGAACACAAGGTTTCCTGGCCACCAGGCTCAGGCAGTCAAGAGGCATCACTAGGACAGAAGCTGCAAATGTTGGAACACCAGACAAGTATAAAATGCCCCATCTGGGAGATACTGGTTGGAGCACAGCATAGGGACTGTAGAAAGGTTGTGCCCGCCAATCTCTGTCCCCAGAGAGTGTTACAGCAAGCTCCTAGATGTGTGTGTTAAATTAGATACCTGCCCCTCAGCCAACACTTTAATATACGCTGGTAGGTATGCAGTATAAGCCTGGGCACTATTGGCTGCCTCTGAGCTGGGCCCTGGGACAGGTAAATCCAAGTGCATGGGCCTATTAAGAGCTGTTTCCCAGGTTACTACAATCTTGTGGGTCTTGGGCTTGAGCCCTGTTCATTTTCATTAGATGTTTTTGGGGCTTGTCTTTCAGCTATAGGTTTTAAAAGTTGAGGTACTCCATGTGGAGTTTGAACTCTTAACTCCGCAGGAAGAGACTCTTGGTTTTGAGCTGACTCCTGACTGTGGGTCACCACTTTGAGGTGGAGTCTATGGCTTTGATGTTGTTTTCTTCTCATGTGCCCAATGTGTAGGCATCATTCACCTGACTGTAGGTCTTCTAAAAGAGGAAATTGCGCTCTATGTAGCTATAGACTCACTGTGTCTGCAGAAGGAGCTGAGATCAGAATCTCCCTTCAGTGCTGTCTTGAACCAAAATATTCAGCTCATATTTAAGATGTCTCTTTAATATCAATAGTGTCCAAAGGCACCTCTAATTGAATTTCTGATCATTCTCTATTTCTGCTACTTTTATTTAAAGTAAACCCAGTAAAAGCCAGCATTTTGTGTCAGTTGCTTCTGCATGAAATGACTACACTTTTTGATTTCTTTCTCACACACTTTATTTCTAGGCTATCAGTGGTATTATTAGCTATACATTTTTTTTTTCAAGATCCTGATTGCCATCTACCACATTAACTGCTAACAATCTAGTTAATCATCACCATAGCCTTTTAAATGATCTCCTTCCTTCTATCCTTTCTCAGTTGTAATCAGTTTTCTGTACCATGAGCAAAGTCATCATTTTAAACTATAAATCTAACCATGTCACTCTTCCTCGTTAACTGTTCCAAGGATTTTCCCGTGTGTCTCACAGTAAAAGGCACATTTCTTTCAGTGGCCCAATATTAAGGTAATGCCAGCTGCTGTGTGAACCAGAGCTAGAAGTATAGAATGGTTAAAATGTGACAGATGTTTATTTTTCAGTTTCATAAGTCCCAAACATATGTCTCTGACTAAAAGGTATTTCTCTTCTCCATTGTGGTTCAAGGCCACAAAATTGAACTTATGTCTTCACCTTGTTGAGAATGTGGCCTCCATGGTCACTGTGTTTATTTGTCTTATCTATGGTGGCAAATAGGGAAAGAGCATGATGATCCAACCTGGCAGAATTTTACAGGCCAGGGCTAGAAATGAAATATAGCACCTCACCTCACATTCTTTTGAGTGTGTCAGTCACGTGGCTACATATAATGACAAAAAATTCTAAACAATAGAGTCTTTATGCCCAGGTGGAGTAGCAATTCGCACTGGCAAACAAAGAGCCAAAGGTCCCATTCAGTTTCAACTCTCTGACCAACATCCTACCATTCTCCCTTTTAGACACTCAACCGCACACACTGGCCTTCTCGCTATTCGCAAACAATCTGAATGTGTCTGATGTACTTGTGTTTAATGCTCTGTTTACTTTGAGTGCTCGTCTCCCAGATTGGTACATGACACCTACCTGCAGGTCTGTGAACTTCACTCAGATGTCACCTAATCAGCCAGATTGTCTCTGATTCTCTGAAATAAATTAGAAATTATAAAAACCATCACACCTTACTGTCTTTCCTTTTTCTCTATAGAACTTATGTCCGCTTGTTTGTTTATTTATTTATTTTTCTTGCTTGTTCTCCACTATTATCCAAAGGACCTTAAGCATATAGTAACAAGTCACTAAATTCTTACTAAAATTATAACAAAAGAATAGATTAGTAAGTGTACATCTTACCTGCCAACTTTCATACATTACTTTCAGTATCACAATATTGTAATTTATTACAAAAATAAAGATGTATCTTCAAAAGCTCTTGACTCTGTATACACAGTTATCAAAGTGAAAGATTTTCTTTTATTTGCACTACAGTAGCTCACAAGGTAGAAGTAGCTGAATTTTTATGTTGGCTGAAATAACCTAGGGTTGAGGGTTGTTCAGGAGAGTGGAGGTTAAGCAGATTAAATGTATAACTGTAAAACTGGTTCTTCATTTTAAAATAAAATTTACTCCAAACTTTTTAAAAAACATTTTGTTGTTTTCAAAAGCCTATTTACTAAAAACAAAGAATCCAAGGTAATCCTATTTACTAAAAACAAAGAATCCAAGGTAATCCTATTTACTAAAAACAAAGAATCCAAGGTAATAAAAAATAACATACCTGGAAATAAACTTACAAAGGATGTGAAAGACCCATACACTGAAAACTATAGACATTAGTAAAAGAAATTGGAGGGGACACACAAAAAGTGAAAGGATATTTTGTGTTCCCTGATTGCAAGAATCAACATAGTTAAAATTGCCATATTACCCAAAGCAATATACAGATTTAAAGCAATTTCTATCAAAATCAGTGAAATAAAAGACGTAAACCTATTTATGGATTTCTGTTTTTGTGAGTTTTGGTAACTGTCTTTAAAGGGATTGATCCATTACCAAGATTATCAAATTTGTGGGAATAGAGTCATTGGACATACTATTCTTCTACTATTTTATAATGTTCATAGGGTCAGTAACGAGTAATCTTTCATTTCTCATATTATTAATTTGTGCATGCTGTCTCTCTCTTATTTTACTTTCTTTTCTTTTTGTTTGTTTGGTTTTATTTTTTGGTTAGCCCAGATAGAGGTTTATCAATTTTGCTAAACTTATCAAAGAATCAGCTTTTGGTATTATTGATATTTCTTTATTAATTTCTTATTTTCAATGCTACTTATTTCATTATTTCTTTCTTCTACATATTTCAAAGTATGTTGTATTTCTTCCTTTAGTTCCTTTAGGTGGAATCTTGGATTATTGATTTTATACTTTTTATTCATTTTAAATATATGCATCTATAGTATAAGTTTCCCTGTAAGCATCCCACAAATTTTGATGTTGTAGTTTCATTTTTACTTAGTTCAGAATATTTAAAAAATTTCTCTTGAAACTTCTTCTTTGACCCATGTGATATTTAGAAGTGTGTTGTTTAATCTCTAGGTATTTTGAGATTTTCCAACTCTTTCTGTATTTGATTATTAAATTAATTTCATTGTGGCCTAAAAGCACACATTGAATGACTTCTAGTCTTTCAGATTCATTAAGTCCATTTTTTGGCTCTGAATATGGTCTATTTTGGTCAATTTTCTGTGAAACCTTGAGAAAAATGTGTCTGTGATATTGTTGGATGAATTGATCTATAAATATGAATTAGACCCAGTTTATTGATGGCGTTTTTCAGTTCAACTATATTCTTACTGATTTTCTTTCTCCTGGATCTGTACATGTTTGATAGAGGAGTGTTGAAATCTCCAAACTAATGTCTTCTTGCAGTTCTATCGATTTTTGCATCATGCATTTATCAGTGCATAAACATTATTACACATTCTTGAAGAATTGAGTCCCTTTTTCATTATGTAATGTGCATCTTTATCCCCAATATTTCCTTGGCTTTAAAGTCTGCTTTGTCAAAAATTAATATGGTTACTCCAGCTTTCTCCTGCTTAGTGTTAGCATGATATATCGCATCCCTCACTTTTAATTAATCTGTGTCTCTACATGTAAAGTGGGACTCTTCTAGACAATATTTTAAAATTTACTCTGACAGTCTCTGACTTCAGTTGCTATGTTTAGACCAATTCCACTGCAAGTGATTTATTGATATAACTGGACTCACATCTATCATGTTCATAACTGTTTTCTATTTGTTGCACTTGTTTTTTGCTTCTTTTTGTTTTTTATGTTCTCCCTTTTTCTGCCTTCTCTGGTGTGACTGAGAATGTATTTGATTCCATTTTTTTGCTCCTTTCTTAGCATATCAATTATATTTCTTTTTAGTGGTTATTCCAGTTTTCAAAATACATTTACAACTAATCTTAATCTTTCAAATATCACTATATTACTTCATGGGTAGCATGTAACTTAGAGTTTTCCCAATTTCTTCTTTTCATCCTATGTACACTTCTGCCATTCATTTTACTTACCCATGTGCTATAATCAGCCACTATACTATTGCTATCATTGCTTTGAACAAATAGTAGATTAAGCCGAGATAAGATAAATAAAAATACTTTATTTTTATATAAGAAAAATAAAAGATAAGAAAAATAAAATACTTTATTTTTTCACTTATTTTTCTTTGTTGCTTTTGTATTTTCATATAGATATGAGTCCTCACATATTTTTTAATTTTTATTTTCTCCTCTAAATTGTGAGTGGGGAATGAGAAGTAATGTTCAAGCCCTTCACTGGTTCTTAAATTCTTTGATCTCTGGTTAAATGTTTATTTTAGGGGTTTCTTTCATTCTTTAAATACATTTTACTCTTTTAATAGCAATATTTTTGTCGTTATTTTTATATTTCCAAATGTTTTTATTTATGTCCGATAAATTTAAATAATTGTGTTTTTTTGTCCTCTCTAGTTATATTTCTAAAAGGCAATTACTGTATTTTTCAGACTGTAAGACGCATTGGACCATAAGACACACCTAGGTTTTAGAGAAGGAAAATAGGAAAAAAAAAATTGAAGCAGAAAATGTGGTAAAATATTTAATAACATAAATAACATAATATTTCATCAATGTAAATGTAAACAGCCAGGTAACCTACATTCGGACTATAAGATGCACTCCCATATTCATCCCAAATTTGGGGAAAATAAGTGCATCTCATACTCTGAAAAATACGGTATTTATTTTTTGAGTAAAGATGACAAAATATGACTCCAAAATTTTGTTTATGTTACCCTATTTTCAAACTCATAGACAATTTCTCTTTAGTTTTTATGATTAAATATGGTGACAGTCCTATAAAACTTCTAAAATGAATTAAGTGCTCCAAAATATATACTGTGCTTTTCTTTGATTGATCAGATCATTGATGAGACTAATTATGTTTAAAAAAAAATACCGTGTATGTATACTTTTATAACTAGATCTAAATATTAAAATTTTATGAACAAGTCTGCATAGGTGGCTGTTTGATCATTTTTAAAAATACTAAATGAAGTTATGCTACATTAACAAATAAATTTAATAAAAATCTAGTTGATTATGGCACTCTTTAATCACCTAATATTAAAGCTGTTCCTTCTTCTCTCCTTAAACTGACTTTTCTCAAATGATTAATTGTCACCCTGAGACTTTACAGGGTTTTTGTGCACTAGCATGGTTCAGCAGGTATGCATAAAGAGAATATTAACATGAGCAGTGCTGTGGGAAGATTAAAGATTAAAAGTTGCATTTAATTTTCTAATCACTGGGAGGGCAATTTGCCCATGGGATGTTTTCTGTTCTCAGGTAGCAAACCCAATAACTGTATATAATAGGAATGCTTTGGTTTGACTTAGCCCTGAACTTTTGCCTCATGAAAAATTTTAATGTGCTTAGGTGTTCTAAAGTATTATATTGATTTGTCCTGGTTTACTTTAAGTACTAAAGTGAAGTACACTATAAAAACAAATGAGATAATATTTGTTAGGAAAAAAACTTTGAAAAACTTTGAAGAAAATATTTTTGCTTCTTCTTTCCTGTAATGGTCACCAGCTCACTCAGAGCTATCTGTGCCACCATCTTTTCCAGTGAACTGTTCATTCGGCTCTAACTGTGGTGGGTAAGTGATGACTGCATTTTCAGAGTTTCTGGGTCACATTTTGCCTACCTCTTTATCATGTGCAGATGGTCCCCAACTTATGGTGACACAATTTACAATTTTTTGACCTTAAAAAGGTGTGGAAGCA
>PVJI01028266.1:0-16693 GCA_004026765.1 Micronycteris hirsuta
TGCTGTTATATGTCTTGTATTCATCATTTGCTTTTATCTTATGCAAATCCTCTTTAGCTTTGAGGATGCAGTGGAAAATTTTACAACTGCAGACAAATGTGACACTATGGTTAGCCCGGATAAATCTAGAGAAAAATGATGAGATACGTATCAGATGAATAAATCTGAATGACTACTGTGGGGTAGAGCCAGGTGTATTTGGAGTCACCATTCTTTGTCAATGAAATGGTCTTAGGGAAAAATTGAGACTAATTGATCATTTGTCTAATGCATGGATTCTTCCCTAACCTCGATTCGGGAAAACCTGGAGTAACCTTAGTGCTATGAACAAGGGAAGATTATGATTGCAAACTGAAATGATGGTCTAGAACGCCCAGAAAATTGTGCCGTGTAGAGGTCAAGAGGCAGCTGGATTCAGTGACTATTTATTGAGTAACTTGAAGAACCTTGTCTTTCTTTCTGTCTCCGACATATCAGGAGAACTCTCTTTGTGTGAATAAAAAAAAAAAAAAAAACAGATAGGTCACTTTACAATCTACATTTCCTAATTTTAAGTCCTGTGTGAAATGTGAAGGAGCACCTTCCCATTACCCCGGGTATTCCTAGGGTTACAAGGTTCATGGAGGATGTGATTAGTTCTCTCCCTTTATGGTTCCAGCAATGACCCGGGTGAGGGGCCTGGAGTGAGAACAATCCTTGAGTCAGGCTCCGACGCAGGCAGGGCAGCCAGCTTCTGCGGGAACTGGGAGAAGGGAGAAGCACTGTCTGTCTATCTATCTTCCCTGAGTCTGGACGGTGAGATGATTGCTGTTGAGATAGCAGTGATGTCTCTAATGGAGTCAAGGCCGAAGGGTGAGTGAGAGAGTGGAATGGGGTCTAAAACCTTTGGGAGTAAGCCGTGTTTGGATTTATATTACTCTTGACCTTTATGGCCACAGTAAAGTCTTGTTTAAGGATTTTTGAGTGGTTTTGTCTAAGATGATGTGGAACATGGAGGGAAGGCCCCTGGGTCATGGTTTTAAAGGCAAGAAGTGCATGGTTTCATGAGCAGTAAAAAGTAAGCTCTTGGGGGGATGGTAAAATTCAAGAGCAAAATCCTGGTTTTGAGGTATGGCTTCATTCCTCCCGTAGAGATTCACTTTTCGTTGCCAGTCTTAGTAAATCTTGTTCTCTTTTATTGCAGAAGTTTTTTTTTTTCTTTTTTCTTTTAAACTCTTAACCTCAGTTGTTTGTAACGGCTATATACCCTGCTGAGCCATAGAAACATGTTTTCACTCAATATAGCTTTCAGAAACCTAGCCCATCAGGAATTGGGACTACCAACTCCAAACCACGTGGCTTTTGCCCTGAGGAGTTGTGGTAGACTGAACAGAATTTTTTACAGCTTCTCACAGACAGGTGGGTTCCACGTCTCAATCACCACACTCAGCCTTGCGAATTGCTTTGCCCGACAGAAGCTAGCAAAAATGACAGGGCTCTGATCTGGGCCTCAGGAGGCCTCCGCTTCTGTTCTCACTCCGGTGAAATTGGGGACAGCCACGCGAAGGGGGCGGCAGTTGCCTTTTAAAGACACGTGGCTGAGACCACAACTGACTGCAAGTGCCGGCTGTGTTAGGAAAGCTTACCCGAGTCCTTCCAGCCTTGCCGACCCCTACATCACCAAAGCTTATGTATCGATACAGGGAAATAGTCTTCAGACTACAAAGGAAGACATTTGCAACAACATGGATGAACCTGGAAGAAGTTAAGCTAAGTGAAATAAGCCAGAGAGAGAAAAACACATATTGCATGACCTCATTCATATGTGGAATCTAAGACAAACTCAGAGAGCCAGAGAGAAAACGGGTGGCCGCCAGGGGCTGGAGGACACAGGGAGATGACGGTCAAAGGGTGTGGGGCTCTGTTTGTGCCAAGCCCCGAGGGATGACAACGTGAAGGCAGTTAGCAAGACTCTTGTTTTGTTTTTTTGTTACCAAGTTCAGGGATGATTTGGTATAATCAATAAATAACCGATACAGAAGATGATCACCTTTTCAAGTAGAAGACGGACTTGTGAAACAAGCACATACTTTACAAATTAATGGCATTTTCATGGAAACACACAGAATGTCAGATGCTGGCTGAAACAGGTTGGCTGGTCTCCTCTCAGGAGGCCCCTCAGGGCCGATGTGTCCTTGGAGCCAGTCCACTGAGTCTGCCTTAGGTCGCCTGCTTCCTGCACTCAGCCTGCGCCTAGAATCCCAGTTACCTTCATCCTCTCTGTGGCTCTTCCTTGCTCTGTTCTCCCCTTGCAAATTGTTGGCCTCTCTCCAAATTGCATGCTCGTCTGTCGTCTTTTTATTCAGGAAACTTCTAGATTTGTCTGTGAGCTTCATCTATTGCCTCTACGCTGAAAATTACAAATTCTCTACAGGCGGTTATTTATCCAATAATAGACATTTCAATTGGATTACTTCCAAGTCATGATCAATTCAAGATGTCTATAAAATAATGTAACCTAATATTTATTTAGTGCTTGCTCTGAGCCCGGGGGTTTAATTAATTTGTAAATCTTAACTCATTTAGTTCTCACACTATCCTGATGAAGCAGGTCAGAATGATCTCCATTCAGAAGTGAGTTTCAAGGAGTCAGGTAACGTGCGCAAGGTAAGGCTGTCGGTAGGTGACAGAGTGTCCTTTTGAGTCTGCGTCACAGATCTCCCTCATCAGGGCACTCTCCCAAGCCAGAAGACAAGGACTAAACAAGTGACACTTAATCGGTGCCCTAGGACTTTCACAGTCTCCCTCCTACATGCCTCTCACATAGTTTGCGACCTTGCACTTTTCCGCGGCCACTGTCCAATGTCAGGTTCTCCTCTCCTGCTCTGGACTCTCTTGGCTGGTTTCCCTGCCTCTGGTACCAGCCCTGGCAGTGCAGCCGTGTGACTGCTGGCAAAACAGTCTCCCCAGGGCCCGTCTGATCTCGCAGCTCCGCGGTGTCTCCCCATCATCCAACCCATAGGGTCAAGCCTCGAGTGCCGTTTTTGGCATCTGTCCCAAGGCTTTTGCGAGTTCATCACTGCCTTAGAGGAGGAGCTGTGCATGTTCGACTCATTAAGTACCTGTGTCCATGATGGCCTTCCTTCACTGCTTTTCCTGCTTGTGAGCCTGACCACACAGACTTCAGTCTGGTTAGGAACACGTGCCCCTGGGCTCTGCTTTTCCCCATACTTGGAATCCCCTCTCCCTACGGCTGTCACCCCACCACAGACACACTCACCCCCACACACTGCTCTGCCCAGAGACCTGTCAATGCTCAGGCAAGTGTTGGTTTTCCCTGACGGCTTCCTGGGTCTTCGAGCTGCTGCAGGAGTTCCTTCTCTGCTGCCACCGAGTGTTGGTGCACAGCCTCCTGTGTAACACACGCAATGGTACTAACACTTTTCTCATCTGGTGTCTCTCTTTCCTGAAGGCAGGGATAGCTCACGGGGCTTATCATGTTTGTATCTATGACACAAATTCCAGTGCCTATCGGAGTGGGCCCTAAAGTATGCATAGAATGAAGGAGAAGTGAAAACACCTGCTGCGATTCTGTGGCAACAAAGACTTGCTTGGTCTTTTCTGTCCTAGCTCACTGCCGACTCAGACATTCATTCTCATTCCTGAATTTCTGTGCCTCCATAGGAAGTGTGCACATGTGTGTGTGTGCCCACACACGCGCATATGTGCCATGAAGACTGGAACTCACTGAGGACACGGCTGTGGCACTACCCTGAAATGGTAGAGTAGCAGTTTTATTTAGGGCAAAGGCCATTTGCGGTCTTTCTGTGACACATTTCTAGCAAAAGCACTGTGATCATTTCCATGGGACGATGAGATTTTCTCTCTGAGCCTTCTACTTTGACCCAAGGGTTCACCACATGTGATAAAACACAATAAAAGGGCAGACTTTGAAATAATCTCAACTCCGAGATGTTAGGAGATGAATAGCGGGCTGTGTCCTGAACAGGAGGTTAATTGCTGGAACACGAAGCATCCTGCAGGAAAATGCTGCCTGAGATGTGGCCTTTAACCCTGGGGCACGCACATCCCAGTGCTTGTCATCAGATAGTCTAATTACACACTCTGCACAAGTGCTTCTTTATCACAAAGCATTAGAAATCCTCTAATTAGCTAGGATTTAAAAAGCAAACAGAAAATTGAAATGTCAAAGGTCATTACAAACAAAAAGCAAGACTGCCCAAAGCCTTGATGAAGAGAAAGCAGGAATCAGAGCATTCAGGAAGAGCCAATTAGCCAAGTCCAGTCTCTAAAAGCAGCAAGGCAGCAATTACAAATAATTATAGTGACTAGGGCCCCATGGCCATGAGGGGTTAAAAAGGCATGCCTTGGTGTTTCAGCGAGTAATTTCAACACGCTTGACATGTGTGCTGTAGAAAGAAATCGTAAAGCTGAATTGTGGCTTTTTAATCTATAAACATGATTTTTATATTAAAGTTTGATTTTTTAACAATGCTCTTAATGCTTGTGGGTTCTGCACTATGGTGCAGTGCACATATATATGTTTTTTAATGATCTAAAGCCCCATGGATTCAGAATTCCCCTCACCCTTTACCCATTCTTCAGACTGAGCGGCCAGATTCTTGTGCCATTTTTCCCCAGCAGATGTGTCTGCTTAGTCTCCGTCATGAATATGAATGAATTTTCATTGTCATTTAGAAGGTTGCATAAAGAAGACAACATAGAAAATTTTCAAACCTATATCCTAGGTTCCTAGCTGGACTTCTTATAATCAAATTCAGGTACGCTTTCTCACAACCAGAGTTTTTGTGAAAATCTTCATGTAAAATCCTTTAGAAATGTCTTGTACCTGGAAGCATAGCTTACCATCCTCTGACCAGGCCGGCCCAGTGCCCACGGCATGTGCTGTCCTGTGAGGCTCCTGTCTTCCAGCTTCCTCCTGCACCCTGTGATGCTCTGCTGCACCCCAGCATCCCGAGTGATGCTCTGGGCAAAGCCCTCCATGGTCCCCATCTCGCCATGACCCGTGACCTCTTCTCCTGCTACTCTCTTGTTGCTCCAGCTACTAAGTCCTCTTTGCTCCCCTAGAAATGCCCTGCACCTTGGGGCTTAGGTTCTTCACGTTGACCGTTCATCTGCCTTGGGATAGTCTTCACGAGCGTCCTTGTGACTTGTTCCTTTACTTACTTTCCTGCTTATGGTCCCCTCCTGAGTGACAAACTCACCCACCCACCCACCCTACGTGAAATAATGATGCTGCCTATCTCCAACCTGGCTTTTCCTGCATCCTGGCCAGCTTTAATGTTCTCTTGTGCATTTATTCCTACCTAATAAGCAAAACTACATGTCTATTAATTTTTCTGTCCCTTCCATAACAGCAAGAACACCTTATTCCTGGAAAATAGGTAGGTAGGTGCTCAAGAAAAACTTGTCGAAATCTTTACCCACTGAAAACACCGTGAACTTGGCTCCTCCTTTTACCACTGGCTGCCTTACTCTTAATGATTATTTTCACTCTCCAAGAGCTAGTTCTTTGTTTGTTTCATCTTCTTGCTACTAGGGAAATGCATGGCTCTCTTGCCTCGAGAACAAGCGTGACACCCACTCTTCTGCCTTGCAGTCCTGGCAGAGCATGAGCTCCCCGTGGGCAGGGACCAGAGCTGCCCCATCCCCTGCTCTATCACCAGTGCATAGTACAAAGTCTGGCACGTTGTAGGTCCTCAATATTTCTTAAGTAAATGACTGAATTTTACTGAAATATGGTGGAATGATTTATGACATATTGTTATGTAAAGTAAGGAAGTTACAGAATGGTATGCATGATATGATAGAATGCTTGTAGAATGAAATTAGAAATCAGAAAACATTCTGAGTATTTATATTTGTTTTATATGTTTGTATAGGGAAAGTAAGAATTTATTACTTATTAATTTTCAATGTTTAACACAAGAAACTTAATTGGATGTGGCAGTGGGGAGAGCATTAATTGTATTTTAGACACCTCTGACTTTTAAATGATAAAAAGCAGCTATTCTGTAATTCAAATGGCTGAGAAAAATCGTAGGTGTGGCACTAACAGAGAGAGCTTGAAAAACTTATAAAAGCTTATTTATTATCTCATTACTTTTTACAAAGTGTTTAAAAGACACAAAAAGTAAAATTATGGTATCAGTAATGTAGTCACAAGAAATGCCAAATGCAAGACAATATTTGCATCTAGAGAAAATCAGTAAAAAATCATTTTCTTCATTTTGAATATGAAATATTCCTATTCCCCTATAAGTATAATGTGAGAAGCTTTCTTAGTTACATAGTTCTCACTGCCTTCCTATGATTTTATGTTCTGGCAAACTTTTAATGTTTTCAAATTGGAGCTTAGGTAATTTTTTTTGGAGGGGTGCTTTCCTGTCTTTATTAGGGATAATGAATTATCATACATTCTGTGTATTCCCACTTAATCTATATATGACCATTATAATTTGTCCTATATACAGGCATACCTCAATGAAAACAATGGCATTTTATATTTGTGTTCATGACTTTTAACTTCTTGAGGTCAAGAGCAGTGCTATTTTATTCCTAAATGCCCAAAATCTAGTATAATGCCCTGCAGCAGCAAATGTTTAATGTATACTAAATTATCATACACAGTACGGGTCTCTTGTTATAGAGGTGAATACTTGAATAATATTGAGCACATTTAGTTTTTACTTAAGCTACTAATAGAAGCCTAGAACTTTTCACATATAGGGTAGGGCAAAAGTAGGTTTACAGTTGTGAGTATGCAGAATATGGGAGTTTATTCTTCTATTATTACTTATTATTATTTTTCATGGGAACAACTGTGAACCTACTTTGGCCACACCCTGTATCTTAACGACAGCAGAAAGTTAGGACTCAGGAGTGAAGTTAGAGGTGGTTATTGTGCATGCTGGAACTAATGCTCCCTGCAGTCATACTAAGAGCCTATGGTAGATTCTCATCTTTGACACTGTGGCTTTGATCTTGTACGCTCATGCCATTTCTTTGACTTCAGTGCTGAAATCTGCTCTTAAAAAGGCACAGAATTCATCAGTGGTGATTTGACAATGTGCTATCTCATTGACATGAATTTTCTTTGTAAGGATTCTCACATAAAAAGATTTTATTTCCTACTAAAAAAGTTTAAGCACAAGAAAGGAAGTGATTTTGTGGC
The DNA here is from genome assembly GCA_004026765.1 of Micronycteris hirsuta. Classification (NCBI taxonomy): domain Eukaryota; kingdom Metazoa; phylum Chordata; class Mammalia; order Chiroptera; family Phyllostomidae; genus Micronycteris; species Micronycteris hirsuta. The sequence goes on from PVJI01028266.1 coordinate 7,196, forward strand.
TGTATGATGTGTGTTCTACATTCTCTTCAGCCTTGGACACATATTCAGTAGGTATCCAAACCTGATTGTGATTTTTTAAGTCCCCTGTAGCATAATTGCATAATATATTTGCAGGTAGAGCATTTGCCTTCATATGACGTAAAAAGAAAAACACACTATTACACACACATATCCCCAAACAGCGCCTAACATTCACTATTATTCATTCAATCAATTTCGAGTGCTTTTTCTATTCCAGACACTGTTTTAGTCTCATACCATGATAAATAAAACAGGACAAAGCCCTATTCCCATGAAGTGTAAATTCTACTTCAGTAGGAAAGTAAAAATACAGAAACAGCAGTAGGTCACAGGTAATAAATCTAATCAAAGATGAATAAATCAGGATTGGGGGTAGAGAAAGATGGAGTGAGAGAAGAGGTTATTGAACATAAAACCGCAAAAAACCGTGTCCAGATTTGGAGGTATTGTTTTGATAGAACAAGGAGTAAGGTTACTTAGAAAAGAGGAGAGACTGCCTTTCTTTGGTTCAAGAGCCTGAAGAGTTGATGTATATATAACTCATTTATACTATTAACATCTGAAATAGAATTGTAGTAGACTTTCAGGTGTTAATGTGTTATGCCAACATTCCTAGATATTAGGGGCCAATTTTTGACTTTGATGATTAGGAAAAATTAGAAATCCATAATTTTAGGTCACAAAGAATCTTTCTATCATTTTTTTTTTGCCACATTTATTTTGATGCTCTGTTGTTAGGTCCACACGTGTTTCGCATTCTTATGTCATCTTGGAGAATCAGCACCTTTTTCCTTATGTAGTTTTTATGGGATGAATCGTTTACCTCCAAAATTCGGGTGTTGAAACTCTCACTGTAGTACCTTGATGGCAGATAGGCCTTTAAAGAGATGGTCAGTTTAAAAGCAGGCTGTTAGGGGAGACCTTCACCTAATCTGACCAGTGTCCTTATAAGAAGAGGACATTCAGACTTGCAGAAATCAGGCATCCAAACACTCAGAGGGAAGACCACGTGAGAACACATCGAGAAGGTGACCTCTGCAACCAGTGATAGAAGCAGCTCAGGGGAGACCAACCTGTCAACACGTAGATCTTCAGCTCTAGCCGCCAGTATTGTGGGAAAATAAAGTTCTGTTGTTTAAGTCTGTGGCATTTTGTTATGGTACTATGCTGAGGAGAAAACCATGTTCCCCAAAACTCGTCTGTTGAAGCTCTAACCCTCCAGGTGACTGCATTTGGAGACAGGGCTGTAAGGAGATAATTAAGCTTAACCTAAGTCAGGAGGGTGGAGCCCTCAATCAGCAGGACTCCTCTTCTTAGAAGAGACACCAGCAAGCAAATTCTCCCTCCCCTTCTCCTCCCACCGATGAGAACACAATGGGAAGGCGAATATCTGGAAACAGGGGAGAGAGCTCTTATCAGAAACTGAGCCTGCCAGCACTTTCAGTTTGGACTTCCCAGCCTCCAGGATTACGAGAAAATAAATCTCTGTTGCTTTGTTCCGATGGCCTGAGTAGACAGAACAGACCTCGAGAACTAATACAGTAATGCCCTCTTTCCTTCTGATTGTGTTTCTTGTTCTCAAGATTACTTTGTCTAACCTTCATGTAGATACTCCAGCTTTCTTTTGATTAGGGTTAGAATAGCATAGCTTTCCCCATCCCTTCACTTCTAATTTGCTGGTATCATTTTATAAAATAGGTTTCTTGTAGATAGCATCCAGGTGGCTTTTTTGGTCCATTTTGAATCTTAATTTTTAAATTGGTATATTTAGACCATTAACATGTAAAGTGATTATTCATATACTTGGTTTAATATCTACCATAGTTGTAATTTTTACATTTGTTCACTTGTTCTTTGTCTCCTACTTCGTTAATCCCCATTTTGTGACCTGGTTTTAAACTAATATTTCATTCCATTTCATTTCCTCTCTTTCTTTATCAATTATATCTATTTTTTAAATTCATGATTGCCCGAGATTTCATGATATACATTTATTTTTTGACCATATGCATTTTTAACTAATATAAATCTACCTTTAAACACGCAGCTTTGTGTGCGGTGCAGGAGCCTTACACAGAGCACCCCACTTCCTTCCTTCCGTGCCTCGTGCCATCTCTGGCCTTCCTCGGCCACATCGAGCCCACTAAGGAGCCTCTCAAAGCTGTTCTTCTTCTGTTATTTTATCATGTTTTGCCTTCAAGCACTTCCTTTTGATTCTTTTATATACTTTCCATCTCTCTGTCTATGCTGCCCACCTGTTCTTGCTTACTGTTCACTTTTTCCATTGAAGTTTTTAATCATCACCGGTGATTTCAACCCACGTGTTTCATCTGGTTCTGTGTCTGATGATTCTTCGTCTTTTCAGGTTGTGTTTTTACTAGTCTTCAGGCATGGCTTGTCATTTTTTGTTGAAAGCTGGGTATTTTGCATTAGGTAACATGATCTTAGGTAAATGGTCTTTCAATGGTGGAGTGGGGCATTCTGTGCTACCAATCCCACTAACTCTTACAGCTTCTGGGCCCGTAACTAGAATTCCATCCCAACATAGAATCATAGACAGTAAAAGGCCTGTTTCAAGCCGAGAACACTTGCATAACTGGAAATGATATCATCAATATGTATTGCCAGATGATTCTGCACTGTCTGGGGAAAAGGTACTGAGAAACTGATAGAAACCCATGTTGGCTCTCTGACCTCTGGAATATAAGGTGTTATGATAGAAATGGACAAGAAGTTGCCCTTGGATGTTTTCATGTTCAGGGACAATACACCAAAAGTAATACCACATCCCTGAGGAAAAGGTAGAGACCGGTGCCATTGTTGAAGCCTTCAGAGATGCTGGGTGGCACTTCCTGCCACATCCTAATTTTAAATCTGTTGTCACAGCAAAAGCCAGATGGACCAGTGAGAATGACAGGCAATTATTGCAAGCTTGATCAGATGGTACTATCAATTGTAACTGGCTGTTTGGGGGTGCTATCTATATTCTAGCAAATCCACACAGCCTCTGGCACCTGGTATTCAGCTCCTGGTCCAGCAAATGCTTTTCTTTTACTGTTTCCAGTAAAGAAAGCAGTGGCAGTTTGCTTTTGAAGGGAGAAGGGCGTAGCTTCACTGAACAGTCTCAGAGCTGTGTTGACCCTTGGGCTCCCAGTCATAATCAAGGCCAGAGATATCTTGATTATTTTGAAATCCCACTGTTCATTGCACTGTTTTGTATAATGACATTAACCTAATTGGACCCAGTGAGCAAGAAGTAGAAAGTACCGTGGATGCCTCAAAAACATAAATGCATCCCAGAAAGTGCAAAATAAATCCTGAGAAGTTTCAGGGTCTTTCCTCATTACTGAGGTTTTTAAACATTTGGGGCATGTCAATCTATCTCTCTAAGGCAAGAGACAAATTGCTACCCACTGACACCTGGCCTGACCCATTTATTTCCCAGATAAGCCCACGGGCTGGGCAGGAAAGCACTGCACAGTCTGAAGTGTGCGTGTGAGCTGCCCTTACACTTGGGGCAGATGATACAACATGCCTGATGCTACAGGATGTGCCTGTGATGCAGAAGTGATCTAGAACATGTGGAAAAACCCCGTTTTCTCAATAGATGGGTAATAGGTACAGACTCTGAGGGTTTTACCATAAAGGCCATGCCCTCCTGTCTATTTTGAGGTGTCTCTCGGCTTGCCACTGAGCACTGGTGGCGTCTGAACAGTGACGATGGGGTACCAGGTACCTGTGCTACTTCTGTCAGGTCAGGTGCTCTGACCAGCAGATGCCAAGGCAATTAGGAATGAGGGGCTCACTGGGGGAAGCACATGCAAAGGGCAGAGGCTGGAGGGAGCAGGGTTAACGCCTTGTAGACCACAGTGGAGGCCGGGCAAATACAGATGGATGCAGTCAGTTGCTGCTGTCTTCTGCACTTGAGATACCTAGCAGGGGTGTCCCAGCTTTTGACATCTCTGAGCCACACTGGAAGAATAATTGTTGTCTCGGGCCTCATATTAAGTATATTTTGACACATAATCACAAAAAATCTGTTTGAAGTAAATTTACGATTTTGTGTTGGGCTGCATGCACAGCCATCCTGGGCTGCACGCGGCCCGTGGGCTGCAGGTTACCCCCATTACCGTAAAATGAGAGCCAGAAAGCAGTGCACATTCCCCATTCTCTCATTAGAATGGGTAAGTGCAACAAAAAAGTATGTTTGGAGTTTATATTGTAATTCACTTAATAATAACTTTACATATGAGGCATTTTTTTTTCTAAAGCGCATGTCTGTTTCATTTTAAAGATGTATTGAGTTCTTTTCCTGTGAACATGATGTTAAATTATCTAAGCAAAAGTAAAATTTAAGAAAAGAAATTCCAAATTTTAACACGTTTATAAGCATCCATTTCCTTAACCCTTCATTGGCACAATATTTAGATAGCTTGCTGATTCTTTATTTTCTTCTCTGGAGGCACTGAAACTATATAGCAATATAAATTTATTTGTACCTGAGAAATTATAAAAAATAGTAGCCGTAAGGTAAAGCATTCATGAGAATTATATTTAGTAAATTACATTAACTTATAAAAAATATAGTTACAGGGATAGATAAATCATTCATTAGTTAAATGTGTCATAATTCATTTTATCTCTTTTAAAATGCTAGTACTTGTTACAATTATTTCTTATACCGTATGTACTCATTTGGACAGAAAGCTTTATAGATCAGTTAACTATGAAATGGTTTTACTTAAAGTTAGGGAAACATTGAATTATTTTAGAAAATAAACAACTTTAAATAATTAGATCTATGTTAAATAACCTTTGAAATTACAGTATTAGATTTCCTAAATGAAAGAGGTCTTTATTTTTTCATTAGCAATTGCTTATCTCAAACGAGGTTTAAAAGTATGGTAAATCAGAAAATTATTATGATACAGTAATTAGCTATATGCCAGCACAATTCTTGGGCTGTAGATAGTATTCAATGGAAGATGATTTTTTGATAATATATAATTCCGATGTGATATAACACAGTGGGTGTATAAATCCCAGAAGATCTTAAGCATGATAATGATTTGGCATTGCTTAGCATATTTCCAGTAACAAACATTCAGACAAATTTATGGATGTATTTTCAATGTATTTACATATAGTCAATAGGATCTGATTCTATTCCAGATTATGGGTCCTAATCTTCTTACACAGAATATTATTCTATTTACATGAATATTATTTTAAAAACATGCACTTCTAAGATATCTGAATTTATCTTTATTTGTTCCCTCTAGACACGCTTTTAAACTTATATAGCTGCACCTAAAATGTAAAAGTTATGCTTATTTCAGGATTCTTACATTCAGAAAACTCCAAGTTTTAAGAGTGCTAGATATTGGCAGGACCATGTTACCATAGTAACCCACATCCATGGCCAACCTTTCTGAATATTTAACTCAGACACTTAACAATTAGGCTGCTGCAATGAGATGCAAAAATTAAGTGAAAAATATTTATACAGAATGTTGAATGCAAGCGCATTTGTTCTTCTTACTTAGTTCTCGAACTGTTTGATATTCACTTAGATTAAACTTAATTAAACTAATGCTTTAAAAGCATTTACCTTGCATTAAGTTATGTTAAGGACTGGGGAAAAAATTAAGCAGAATTCTCAAACACTCCCAGTCCAGTTAGAGAGCCAGCTACACATTCCAGCCACCGTGCTCTCAGGCAGGATGGGGCACCCGTCAGCTCTTTCGTGCTGTGGAATCACGTGCCTTTGGAGGCTGGAGAAAAAGGCTCCACGCACAAGGGCCAGGGGCTTCTGAGAGAAAGAGCAAACAAACACGGGCATATTTGACATGAACAGACACCAGGTTCATCGGGAATGAGGGGTAGTTGTGGAATAGAAGGAACCAGAGATGCAATGAAAACCCATTCTGGGATAATCCTGAGCAGTAGAATGTGTTAAATTCATGCAAACAAGTTGTACTCCTATGGCATTGAGCATCTGAAAGTGGGAAGGTAATACCGTAAAAACCTGGAAAATACCAGATTATGAGATCTTAACTAGTGAATTTTAAATTAAAGAAGTTCCCTTTGCTAGCATCTCTGTAGCACTATTTGTCAGTAGAGTTCATGTGGTACATCTTATCCTCACTCTATCAAACTCCTAAGATTAAAAACATGGGAAGGGTTCCATCCTTATGACCTCATTTAACCTTGATGACCTCCTAAAAGTCCCATCTCCAAATATAGTCACATTGGGGGACAGGGATTCAACACATGACTTTGGGCAGACACATTTCAGACAATAGCAATGGGGAAAATACTGCCCTTAGAGATGGCGTTTCTGGAAAAGTGAGTGTGATTTGTAAAGTGCCCACTGCCACAGCCCTAACTGACCACTGAATAGGATAACAGATGTAATAAGATCTCCTATTTTAGTGCTCATAAATATTACTTCTAAATGTGCACAATGGAAGTACACCCTTAAGTTATTTCTATTTTAACATATCAGTAGAAAGAGTCAGCATTTTTTAAAAACGTGTGTTTTTGAATAAGTGCAAGGTGCAGGCTTAAGTGCAACTAAATAGGATGGCTGGGGACTTGCAAATGTAAAAATAAACATCATAGATGATTTCATTCAGACAGCATCCAGGGTCTTATTTATCAAGTTTAATGTTAGTACAGCCTATTACAAATATGAGATGTACAGAAGGTAAAAGGCAAGTCAAGGTGGTTTGTCCTGGATTTTTAACCAATACATTTTTTACTACATAGAGAGAAAGCTCTTTAGCATCTTACATGCAGGAGTCCAAAAATTCTCGTGCACTTGAGAAGACATAATTTAGAATACTGTGTCCAGATTAAGTGATGCAGGATGAAGTCTGAATGAGGCAAACTAGTATTTTTTTTGAAATTGGTCTTATATTCTTGCAATCCATTCTTTATCAAAAAAGGTTTTTTTCCCCTTTTTATTTAATGTATGGGGATGACATTGATTAATAAAATAATATATGTTTCAGGTGTACAATTCTATAATACATCATCTGTGTATTGTGGGTTCACCACCCCGAGTCAAACCTCCTTCCATCACCATTTATCCCCCTTTCCCCTCTTCCACCTTCCCATCCTCCTTTCCCTCCTGTAGCCACCATACTGTTGTTTGAATCTATGAGTTTTTTTCTTTGCTTAATCCCTTCACCTTTTTCACCCAATCCACACCCCCCTCTCCTTCTGAAAGGTGTTAGTCTGTTCTCTGTACAAATCTTGAGCTGTATTATAAATTCCTTCCTAGGCTTACTAGGAGGCCAGGAATATGTGATATTCAAAGTATGACTCAGGCATGAATCCACCAACACTAATTTTATTCAAATAGTAAATGGCAAGTTGTCATTGCTGATACCTGAAGTGTTTCTCTTCCTGTTGACTCGGAAGAGGAAAATACACTGTAAATCAGGAGGCTGATGTAGGCTGTCTTCTGAGTCACATCCTGTTGGCCACCATCTATCTCCACCAGAAAGGGTGCTGATGCTAAAAAGCAGACATTGCATTTTGAATTCTTCAAAGAACAATGAAAACATAAATTTAAAACAGAGTTATAAATCTAAGGTGGTCATCATTAGCTGTCATGGAGAAGAAAATTGCTTATAAAAATAGAATATCAATATTATTGATATATCTGTCTTTGTCAGCGTTTAATGGAGAACAGAGAGAAAGGCAAATAGTAATAGATGTCATGTGAACCAAAGTTAAAGTTCAAGCAAAGAACAAAACCAAATCAATTGTCATCTCTCTCCACCCTGTCAAGTCTCTGATAAAAATATCTCCCCTAGTGGTTATTTAACACATTGCTTCCATAGGGCTAAAGTGACTTTGCTTATTGTGTGGGGAGTCTTAGACTGTGACTTAGTCCATTCACAATTACTGAGAAGCTGATATTTTCCAGATGTAATTACCACACATTGCTGATACTCGCTTGTTTCTCTCTGGCCTGCATTTGGTTTGTTAGTTCTCCTTTCCCCCAACTACTCAGTAGAAAAGAAGCCAAGGAAGCAGCTCCGAGCACGGAATAGAGAATATTCCATGCAATAGCACTTAGTAAGTTTGCTTAGGTATGAGCTAGTCTCTGACTGGTGTCTCTGTGGGGAAGATGTTTTATACTTTGGACACAAATGAGTTTCTTAAATTATAAATGTAAATAAAGTGATCATTTTTTTCCTACCATATGGTAGACCTGTGTTATCGATTGCAGTAGCCAATAATTACATGGGGATATTTAAATTTAAATTTATGTTAAATAAAAGAAAAAATTTCTTCCTTAGCCTCATTCATCACATTTCAATCTGTAGAGGCTTTCAGCACCACGGACAGCTCCAAGGGCCCTATGGAGAGGGAAAAGTGGTTTATGGGCACGAAGGCCTTAAGGGCCTGTCTGGTGTGAAGCTTTCTGTACACACAGGTGATGAGCGAACTGACACAACATGGAGAGTTTTGCAGTTTCATCATTAATTACAAACTTTCATTGTATAATTTCACCTTTTATTGCATTAATTAAGCCTTGGAGCCAGTCTAGACCAGCCGACACTTTGGGTCCTATAATTAGTTAGGAATAGTTATGATGAGGTGACGAGTGACCCAAAGCCAGTGGAGCTGCAGCAGGACAACTCAATATCTGTGTCACTACTTCAGAGAACTAAGAACACTTTGTGACACGCTTGTTTGGAGATAAATGGGGTAGGAGCTCCCACGAGAATGTCATTCCAATTCCAGATAATGACAGTGGACAGTGACACCCGGCACACTTCCATCGCTCAGCAGCGAGGTAGGCGAGCCTGGTTCTGCAGTCCTGTCTCTGACAGGTGCTCTGTGTTGCTGGCAGGCAGGTGAGCCCGCTCTCTGCACAGGTCACAGTGTGACTCCTGATGGAGGTGAATGTCTGCCGTCTCTTGTAACGGGGGTTGTGAAAGTCCAGGTGGGCATCAGCACTGGGGTGCTGTGCTCTGCTTTGTCAAAGTTGCCAGAAAACACAGCATTTCTGGAGCCCCAGGGTTTTCCTGCGCCTCCGGAACTAATGCTTTCCTTCATGCGCGTCCTACCTTCTGTCTGGGTCCAGCCTCTTCCCACGGCGTGGTGGCAGGGGGTGGCAAGATGGCGTAGGGGTTAAGCTGCCCTTCAACCACAGTGCCTGGTCCAAGGCTGTCTGCCCCCACCAGCCCTGAGCCCTCTTGCGGTATTTCTTTCTTTCTTTCTTTCTTTCTTTTTTTTTGTATCAGACTTTATTTCTTATCTTAAATTCCTCCTCTGGATTTCCCCAGGATCATCTGGAAATCCAAATTCTCTTTGCTGTGTTCTGATTCCAAAAAGGGTTCCTTCAATCTCTGCCTCCCACCCTCACATCCAGGAGGCTGAACCGACATGAATAATCAGCGTGCTAGGGGTGTTCACCTGTGTCCAAGTAACTATTCCTGTGGAGAGCCACACATT
>PVJI01028267.1:0-10183 GCA_004026765.1 Micronycteris hirsuta
CTCCCGCCTGCAATCTCCCCCTTTAGTTCATGTCCATGGGTCATACATATAAGTTCTTAGGCTTCTCCATTTCCTGTCGCAATTCCCCTCCTGTGGAATTTGTATGCTATGGCAGGCGTGTAAACAAATTCACACGGAGTACAAAGAGCCGGGACTATGCGACCCCCCTCTGATCTGAGAGAGAGGCCAAGAGAAATGGTCTGAGAATGGGCCGGAGAGCGAGGATCCAGGAGCGGGCTAGAGTAAGAGCAAGGGGGCCCATGAGCTGACCGGAGAGGGCGAGAGGACCGGAGAGCGGGCTGGAGTGAGCGAGGGAGAGCGGAGGGAGCTGCCAGGAGCAGGCCAGAAGGCCTCAGCCACTCTCTCCACAGGAGACAGTGCGCTGACCCCTGCCTTGACAGGCTTTTATTGTTTTTCCTGGGTCCATTACCTCAGAGTGGTCTCCATTTACTAAACATAGGTTCACATTAGGTGATAGACAGCCAGGAAGGCACTTCAAAGGAGAGGTATGCAAATGGAAAGACAATGGGTTTGGGCTGAACTCGAAAGGATTAGCAGAAAGGATTAGCACTGGTCTTCGGAAGCCAGATATGAATTAGCATATGTTCTTTTGATCCAGGGTGAGAGAGTTTTTTTTAGCAAGAGCAAGGTTTAACTCTAGGAAAGATGCCATCCTGATTTACCCACAGGAAAGCCGGTTTTCACAGACGTGGGGCCTGCTTGCCGTCCCATGTTCCACTGGGGTTTCTTTTAAACGTGGAACGTTGGGCTTAATTTCCCACGGTGAGTGAAACAGTTCCACAATTTCCTATACTATTCTTAACTTCCCCCTGTCTATTTTCTACCTACCATTTATACTACTTATTCCCTGTACCTTTTCCCCTCTCTCCCCCTCCCATTCCCCCAGTGATAACCCTCCGTGTGATCTCCATATCTGTGACTCTGTTCCTCTTCTACTTATTTCCTTAGTTTGTTTTTGTTTTAGGTGTGCTGTTAATAACTGTGTGTTCTCGTTTTACTGTTCATATTTTTTATCTTTTTTCTCTTAGACCGGTTCCTTTAACATTTCATATAATAAGGGCTTGGTGATGATGAACTCCTTTAACTTGACCTTATCTGGGAAGCACTTTATCTGTCTTTCCTTTCTAAATGATAGCTTTGCTGGAGAGAGTAATCTTGGATGTAGGTCCTTGCTTTTCATGACATTGAATACTTCTTTCCAGCCCCTTCTTGCCTGCAAGGTTTCTTTTGAGAAATCAGCTGATAGTCTAATGGGCACTCCTTTGTAGGTAACTGTCTCCTTTTCTCTTGCTGCTTCTAAGATTCTCTCCTTATTTTTAATCTTGGGTAATGTAATTATGATGTGTCTTGGTGTGTGCTTCCTTGGGTCCAACTTCTTTGGGACTCCCTGGGCTTCCTGGACTTCCTGGAAGTCTATTTCCTTCACCAGCTTGGGGAAGTTCTCCTTCATTATTTGTTAAATAAGTTTCCAATCCCTTGGTCTTCCTCTTCTCCTTCTGACACCCCTATGATTTAGATGTTGAAATGTTTAAAGATGTCCTGGGGGTTCCTAAGCGTCTCCTCATTTTTTTGAATTCTTGTTTCTTCATTCTTTTCTGGTTGAATGTTTCTTTCTTCCTTCTGGTCCACACAGTTGATTTGAGTCCTGGTTTCCTTCCCATCGCTATTAGTTCCCTGTAGATTTTTCTTTATTTCACATAATGCTACTTTCATTGCTGCTTGGGTCTTTATGCTGTTGAAGTACCCAGTGAGTTCCTGGAGCATCCTGATAACCAGTGTTTTGAACTGTGCATCTGATAGGTTGGCTATATCTTTGTCTCTTAGTTGCATTTTTTCTGGAGCTTTGAACTGTTCTTTCATTTGGGCCATTTTTTTTCCCCTTCTGAGTGTGCCTGTTACATAGTAAGAGGGCAAAGCCTTAGGGGGAACCCTCCTTGCTGTGTTGTGACACTGTATGTGGGAGAGGGGTCCTAGAGGGAACAGTGCCGCTTGCTGTGCTCTCTGCCGGTTTTCAGCCACTTCCCCCACTACCCACAATCAAATTGGGCCCTTCTGGTGCTAATTCCTAGGTGGGTGGGTTTGTGTACATTCTAGGACCCTGTGGGCCTCTCTAACAAACTCTCCTGTGAGGCTGGGAGTTTTTCCCACTGCTGCCTCAACCTCCATGGGTGTTTTCAGTCAGAGATTTTGACTTTATTTCCCCGTACTGAAACCCTGGGTTGTGCGGTCTGTCTCGCTCCCCAGTTGTTCCTCCTGGTTTATCTGCACATGAATGTGGGACTGCCCCGTCCGCCAGCAGCTGCCTTGCTGCAAGTCCTCTCTGCCCTGCTGTCTGTCTCTGCCCGTCCTACCAGTCTGGATGAATGTTTCTTTAACTCCTGGTTGTTGGACTTTCATACAGTTCAGTTTTCTGTCAGTTCTGATTGTTTTTTGTTTTTAAATTGTTTTTGTTGTTCTTTTGGTTGTGCAAGGAGGCACAGTGTGTCTACCTATGCCTCCATCTCGGCTGGAAGTCCATTATTCCTTTTTTTTGACTCTTCTCTAAGAGAGAAGTTCAGAGAAGGAAAGAATTGCTATTAAACATCTGAAAGCTGAGTTCAAAGTGTATCAGGTTTTCTTCTAACTTCTCTAAAACTCTTCTTGTTTCTCAAGATGTGCTTTTCTTTCCTCCTTTTTTGAGAGGAAGGGAGGGAGAAAGAGAGGAAGAGAAACATCAGTGTGTGGTTGCCTCTCAGCAACCAATGTGAGGGTTGCCTCACCCCCTACTGGGGATCTGGCCCAGAACCCAGGCATGTGCCCTGACTGGGAATCGAACAAGTGACCCTTTGGTTTGCAGGCTGGCTCTCAATCACCATCATACTCCATCATACTCCCCCCTGCCAACATGACCTGGTTTCCAATAGGTGTCATTGAAGTAAATTACTGAGTGCTCTGGAGGTGAACTGAAATGCCCTTCCTGCTTTCTGCATACCTAATGTTCATTTAAAAATTTTTTTTTTAACTTTTCATTTTGAATTAGTTTTAGACTTAAAACTGTTGCAAAAAAATAGAATTCCCACATGCTCTTCATCTAGTTTCTCTGTATGTTAACATCTTTTTTTAAAAATATATTTTATTGATTATGCTATTACAGTTGTCCCATTTTCCCCCCTTTCTTCACTTCCACCCCCACCTTCTCATTCCCCGCCCTTTAGTTTTTGTCCATGGTCATACACATAAGTTCTTTGGCTTCTACATTTCCTGTACTATTCTTAAACTCCCCCTGTCTGTTTTCTACCTACCATTTATGCTACTACTTATTCTCTGCACCTTTTCCCCCTCTCTCCCTCTACCACTCCCCTGTTGATATCCCTCCATGCCTGTGGCGAATTCCGTCCGGCAGAATCCGTGTTGGCTGTGATTGAATGCGTAAATAATCTCACACAGAAACACGCAGGAATAGAGAACCAGGGCCACGTGTCCCCTCCATTATGATCTTGGAGAGGCCTCGAGCCTTGGGTCCAGGGGTTTTTATTGCTGTTTTCTGGGACATTACCTCAGAATGGTATTCATTAACTATGCATAGATTGTAGATTCACTTTAGGTGGTAGACAGCCCGGAAGGTACATCAAAAGGGTTATGCAAAGACAAGAGGTATGGCTGAACTTTGAAATGATTAGCATCGGTCTAAGGAAGCTAGTTAAGCATTAGTAGCATTTGTTCTTTTGATCCAGGGAGAGAGAAGTTTCTTAGCAAGAGCAAGGTTTTATTTTAAATCTAAGGAACATGTAAGCCTGATTTCCCCACAGGAAATTCTGCTTCCACGAACAGGGGTCCATGCATGCCAGCTTATGTTCCATGAGAGACTTTGCTCTTTGACACGTGTGAAAACATAGGGCTACAATTCCCCACTGTGGATATATGAATTTCCCTTACATGCCTTATATAAATCCCTTTAACATTTCATATAATAAAGGCTGGGTGATGATGAACTCTTTGAACTTGACCTTATCTGAGAAGCACTTCATCTGCCCTTCCATTCTAAATGATAGCTTTGCTGGATAGAGTTTTCTTGGATGTAGGTCCCTGTCTTTCATGACTTGGAATACTTCTCTCCAGCCCCTTTTTGCCTGCAAGGTCTCTTTTGAGAAATCAGCTGACAATCTTATGGGAACTCCTTTGTAGGTAACTGTCTCCTTTTCTCTTGCTGCTTCTAGGATTCTCTCATTTTTAATCTTGGGTAATGTCATTATGATGTGCCTTGGTGTGTTCCTCTTTGGGTCCAACTTCTTTGGGACTCTCTGAGCTTCCTGGACTTCCGGAAAATCTATTTCCTTCACCAGCTTGGGGAAGTTCTCCTTCATTATTTGTTCAAATAAGTTTTCAATCCCTTGGTCTTCCTCTTCTCCTTCTGGCACCCCTATGATTCGGATGTTGGGACATTTAAAGATGTCCTGGAGGTTCCTAAGCCTCTCCTCAGTTTTTTGAATTCTTGTTTCTTCATTCTTTTCTGGTTGGATGTTTTTTCTTTCTGCTGGTCCATTCCATTGATTTGAGTCCCAGTTTCCTTCTCATCACTATTGGTTCCCTGCAGATTTCCCCCATTTCCTTTACATTATCCTTCATTTGTTCAAGTAATTGCGACAATCTTTCTTCGAATCCTGTGAGCATCCTGATTACCAGGGCTTTGAACTGTGCATCTGATAGGTTGGCTATCTCTTCGTCACTTAGTTGTATTTTTTCTGAAGCTTTGATGTGTTCTTTCATTTGGGCCATTTTTTTTTTCTCCACGCGCCTGTTACTTTAAGGGACAGAGCCTTATGTGTTCACCAGGGTGGGGTAACCCACGCTGTTGTGTTGTGACAAAGCCTGTGGGGGCAGGTCTTGAGAGAACAGTGGCGCTTGCTCTGCTCTCCGTGTTGCAGATTCATGGCTATGCAGAATCCGTGGTGCCTGTGACCAAAAGCGTTTATAAATAATTCTCACTCAAAGATACGCAGGAAAAGGGATCCGGGACTACTCGACTTCCCCCTCATCATCTGGGAGAGAGCCCCGAGCCTCAGGTCCAGGGGTTTTTACTGAAGATTCGGGGCACAGAGCATCAGATTGGTCTTCATTAACTTATGCATAGATTGTATATTCCGGTCCAGTGGTAGATAGGACCGGGGCCATACATTAAGAGGGTAGATATGTAAATTGAGGACAAGCTAGCTAGGGCTGCTTACTCCAGAACCATGAATATTGTGGCAGGAAAAAGCCCGGGCATTCATTAGCATAAGCCCCTAGACCCAGGGGGGAAAGATCCAGCAAGGCAGTAAATTTTTAAGAAATATTTTGGCCAAATTCCCCTTTAAAGAATTCTTTTTTCCACGGACATGAATTCGCGCATGCCAGCTTGGGAGATTTTTTCACGTGGAAGCTTTCCTCACATGTGTGATTCCCAGGGCTACACTTCCTTCATGCGTGTGAAAAGAATTCCCACACTCCACACTGCTACCTCCAAGCAAGTTGGGCCCCTCTGCGCTGGCTCCGGGTTGAGTGGGCGGGTCTGCACAGTTCCAAGTCCCTGTGGGTCTCCCCAAGGAACTCTCCTGTGAGGCCGGGAGTTCCTCCTGCTGCCGCCTCAGCCCCCACAGGTGCCCTCAATTGGTGGTTTAAGGTTTTATTTCCCCGAGTTGGTGGGTTGCTGCTTGGTCGGCTCCGCTCCCAGCTTTTTCTCCCGGTTTATCTGCACGCGAATGAGGGCCCGACTGGTCCACCAACCTCGGCTCCGCTGGGTCCAGGTGGGCCAGGTGCTGGCTGTGTTTTCGTCAGGCATGCCCCCCCGTGGTTCTCTCCCAGCAGCTACAGCGCTGCCAGTACCGCTCCACAAACCGCCATCCTGCCACGTGCTCTCCGCCCGGCGCTGCCCCGCTTACCGGTCTGGATGCACGTGTCGTCTTTAACTCCTTGGTTGTCGGATTTCCACTCAGTTCGATTTTCTGTCAGATCTGGCTGTTTTTGTTTATTTAAATTGCTGTTTTTCCTCTTTTGGTTTTGTGAGGAGGCATGGTGTGTCTACCTACGCCTCCATCTTGCCGGAAGTCCTTATAAGTATCTCAATATCCTTACTGTTGATTGGTCTATTTAGATTTTCCAATTCTTCATGATTCAGTCCAAGAAGGTTGTATATTTCTAAGCATTTGTCCATTTCTTCTAGGTTGTTGGATTTGGTGTTATATACCTTATTTTGTCATGTGTAATGTGCTGTACTGTGTGTACTGTGCATCTACGTTTTTAGGCCAAACTTTCAGGAAAACAATCTTTCATTTTAATTTCTAATTCAATTTTTTATTTATTTATATTTAGAAACAAAACCAATTATCATATTTCAAGGTATTACTTTGGATACGGACATTGTTATTGCTTTCTAGAGTTACACTTTTAATGCATGAGCATAAATAAAAGAATTTAAAACATTTATATAGATATGGAATTAGTACTACCCATGTACAATGTGCATTCTTATTTTTCCCTCAGAAGTTTGGGCAGAAAACTATGTATTACACATGGCATAATACAGTAAGTCTTTCATAGCATTATTGTATAGTTCTTGTATCTGTTGTAACTTGTCTTTCTTTCTTGATTTTGTTTATTTGAATTTTTTTCTTCTTAGTGAGTCTAGCCAGAAGTTTATCATTCTTTTTAAAGAACAAGCTCTTTGGCCCTTGTGGGGCCAGGAGCATTGTTCCATACACTGAAAGGTCGTGGATTCAATTCCTGTCAGGGCACATGCCTAGGTTGCAGATTTGATCCCTGTTGGGGCACCTATAGGAAGCAACCAATCAATGTTTCTCTCTCACATCAATGTTTTTCTTCTAATTTTTCTTATTTCCTCCTTTTACTGACCTTAGGCTTCATTTGTTCTTTTTTTAGTTCTTAAAAGTACATTGTGGGGTTATTTGAGATTTTTTTTTTGCTTATTGAGGTAGGCCTGTAATACTATTGCCATTTTTGCTGTATCCTAAAAATTTTGATATGTCATATTGTCATCCTCATTTGTCTTTATGTATCTTTTGATCTTTTTAAAAAATTCTTCTTTGACCCTGTTATTGTTTAGTAGCATGTTGTTTGACCTCTACATATTTGTGATTTTTCCTGCTTTCTTTTTGCAGTTGATTTTCAGTTTCAAAGCATTGCAGCCGAAGAATATGGTTGGTATGATTTCAGTCTTCTTAAATTCATTAAAGCTGGTTTTGTTTCCCTAACATATGATCTATCCTTGAGAATATTGCAGGTGCACTAGAGAAGAATGTATAATCTGTTGTTCTGGTATGAAAAACTCTGTAAATATCAATTATGTCTATGGCTTAATGTGTCATTAAGGAAGATACTTCCTTATTGATTTTCTGTTTGGATGATCTATCTATAGCTATCATTGGGGCATTTAGGTCCCCTATATGATTGTGTTTTTCTCAGTTTCTCCCTTTAGTTCTATTTGTATAATTTGTATATATATTTGTATATAGTTCTATTTGTATATGTTTTGGTGCTGTCAGCTTGGGTGCATGTATATTAATAAGTTATGTCTTTTTGATGTATTCTTTCCTTTATCAGTATAAAATATCCATCTTTGTCTCTTGTTACTTTTTTTATCTTGAAATCTTTTTTTTTTTTTTTTAATTTATTTTTAGACAGAAGGCAAGGGAGGGAGAAAGAAAGGGAGAGAAACATCAGTGTGTGGTTGCCTTTCATGTGGCCCCCACTGGAGACCTGGCCTGCAACCCAGGCATGTGCCCTGACTGGGAATCGAACTGGCGACCCTTTGATTCGCAGGCTGCGCTCAATCCACTGAGCTACACCAGCCACGGCTTGAAATTTATTTTTTTTGGTATAAGTGTGGCTACATCTGCTTTTCTCTAGATGACATTTGCTTGGAGTATCTAACCTTTTCGACCCCTTTACTTTGATTATGTGTTGTCTTTGCAGCTAAGATGTATCTCCTGAAGGGAATATACAGTTTTTGTTGTTGTTGGTGTTGGTGGTGGTGGTGGTTTTTTATCAATCCCATAATTCTGTGCCTTTTTGTTGGTGAGTTCAGTCCATTTACATTCAGGGAGAGTATAGATATGTGAGGATTTTTAAGCTAATTTATATTTTGTTATCTGGTAGTCTTGTGTTTCCCTTGTTTCTTTTCCTTTGTGTTTCTGTCTGTGATTTTAGTTTGGTGGTATCCTATGATTTTTTCCTTTGTTTCCTCTTTTGGTTATATGGCTTTTTGTTGTTGTTGTTGTTATGCATTCCAGTTCTAGACTTGTATGTGAGTGTGTATGTGTGATTACCATTAGGTTTATGTGAAAGAAAGTTTAGTTTCAGATACATAGTAGTTCTTTTTCTTCTAATTGTATCTTATCCATTTCCTTGTGCAAATTCAGACCTTTTCCCCCCTTCTTTTATGTTTTTGTTTTCACAAATTATCCCTTTTTATGCTGTGAGTTCATTTCCAACTTGTAGTAGATACTGTTTTTTTTTAAATGTTTTTGTCTCCGTTAACATTTATGCTATATTTATTGTTTGATAACCTATTCTGAACAAGGATTATATTTTTGTACCTCTGTTTGTCTGTCATCTTATTCATAGTTTTGTATTCTTTTTTCTTTTTGTCTCAGGTAGAAGAACACCCTTGTTTCCTATAATTCAGGTCTTATGAATTTCTTTAGCTTCTGAATGTCTGGAAAAGCCTTCATTTCTCTTTCATATCTAAAGGATAACTGCCGGATAAATTATTCTTGGCTGGTGATTTCTGTCTTTCAATAATTTGAATATTTGAGTGTAGATACAGAAACTCTTTTCTAGTTTTTGTAGGGTTTCTGTTGAAAACCCCTATAATAATCTGACTTCTGGCAAGATGGCGGCATAGGTGAATGTGCCGTGCCTCCTCGCACAACCAAACAAGGAAAAAAACAGAAATTTACCCAACCGAAAACAGCCAGATCTGACAGAAAATCGAATTGAGAGGAAGTCTGACAACCAAGGAATTAAAGAAGATACATTCATCCAGTCTGGTGAGCCGGGAGGAGCAGGGCGGAGGGAGAGCGCTCGGCGACCCTGCGGCGAGCTGATGAGCAGACGGCAGGACCGCGGTTGGAGGGGCGGTTCCTGCGGGGCTGCAGCACACCGAGACGGGGTGCCTGACCTAAGCACGGCCATTGCCCGGCTCATCCGGACCCAGCGGGGCCGAGACTGGTGGACCGGGCAGGTCCACATTTGCCGGCAGATGGACCGGGAGAGAAAGCAGAGTGCAACCCATCAGCGCAGATTGAGAGCACCTGTGGGGGTGGAGTCCTTGGCGGGAGGAACTACCAGCCTCACAGGAGAGTTCACTGGGGAGACCCACGGGGGATTGGAGCTGTGCAGCCCGTCCACTGACCCCGGAGCGACCCCCGGAGCCAGTGCAGAGGGGCTCTAATTGCTTGCAGGAGGCGGTGTGGGTGCGGAGAGCGGAGCAGGCGCTATTGTGCTCTCAGGTCCCGCCCCCACAGGCTACGTCACAACACAGCGACCGTGAGTTTCCCTGCCCAGGTGAACGCCAAGGCTCCGCCCTCCTTACAGTGACAGGCTCACCGAGGGGAAAAAAAAAATGGCCCAAAGAAAGGAACAGATCAAAGCTCCAGAACTAACCGACCAAGAGATAGCGAACCTATCAGATGCACAGTTTAAAACCCTAGTAATCAGGATGCTCACAGAATTCGACGAAAAATTATCGAAATTGCTTGAACAAATGAGGAGAGATCTGCAGGAAACCAATAGGGATAAGAAGGAAACTGGGACTCAAATCAACGGAGTGGACCAGCAGAAAGAAAAAAACATCCAACCAGAGAAGAATGAAGCAACAAGAATTCAAAAAATGGAGGAGGGGCTCAGAAACCTCCAAGACATCTGTAAACGTCCCAACATACGGATCATAGGACTGCCAGAAGGAGAAGAAGAAATCCAAGGAATTGAAAACTTATTTGAACACATAATGATGGAGAATTTCCCAAAGCTGGTGAAGGAAATAGACTTTCGGGAAGTCCAGGAAGCTCAGAGAGTCCCAAAGAGGTTGGACCCAAAGAGGAACACACCAAGACACATCATAGTTACATTTCCCAAGATCAAAAATAAGGAGGATCCTAGAAGCAGCCAGAGAAAAGGAGACAGTTAC
>PVJI01028268.1:0-16690 GCA_004026765.1 Micronycteris hirsuta
AAGGGTCTGTGACTCATACCTCTCATCAGGAGTTTGGTCGCTTCATTTTCCCGCAACACCAGGAAATGCACCTGATGGCTGTCACCCCCTCCGTGCAGTCACAGGCCCGGGCACTCTGAGACAGCGTCCCCCCTGCAAGCAGGAGACCGTTTCTGCCACGGAACCAACAGCCGAAGGTGTTGTCTTACCTTCAGAGTTTTGCCAGTTTGCAGAGGGACGGGACACGCAGCTGGAGTTTTAAGCAACACTGATCCTACTAGGAGTGAGCGGAACTGCTTTTCCTGGGTTTGGGAAGATCAGGGCTTCCTCTCCCACAAAGGGATCACATCCGTTGTTGGGCTGGGCTGCGTGACTTGCTCACCAATGCCCATAGGTTCTTCGGGGGGCAGGCTAGCCCTTTGCCTCTGATGGGAATTGGCAAGTAAGTTCCTCCGGTTCTTCATCCATCTTTTGATTTTGCTCGTGATGGGATCTTTATTTCAGCACACAAAACATTTTCTATTTTTAAATAAGTAAATGCATCCATCTTCTTAAAAAGCATCCATCTTCTTTATTTATTTACTTTTAGAGAGAGGGGAAGGGAGGGAGAAAGAGAGGAACATCTATGTGACCAGCGATCAGTTGGCTCTCGCGCCCCCAACCGGGCACCTGGCCTGCAACCCAGGCCGGGAATCGAACCAACCCGGAGACCCCCAGGTTCACGGGCTGGTGCTCAATCCATGGAGCCACACCAGCCGGAGCAATTTATACTTTTTTAATGGCTTCTGATTTTTGAGTTATAATTAGAAGGTCTCCCAAACTTTAAAGCCATAGAGAAATTCTTCTGTATTTCCTTTGAAAACATTTATAGTTCCATTTCCACATGTAAACCTTTGGCTCCTTTGGAATTTATTTGAGAGATAAAGCAGGAACCCAGAATTACTTTCGCGGTTGGCCATATAGTTTGTCCCAGCACCATTTACTGAATAATTTAACTTTTCTTACCAACTGGTTTGGTAAGGCAACTTAATCAAATAGCGAATTTCTCTCTGCATGTAGGCCTGTCTCTGGGTTTTCTGTCCTATTTCATTGGTCCATGTGAGAATTTATGGGCCCAGAGCACATTGTTTTAACGACTGAAGCTTCATCATATGGTTGGTCCTGCCCGTCGGCGGTCTCTTTTTTCCAGAATTTCCTTGGCTGCGCACCCCGGCTAAGGTTCCACATGAACTTTAGGTTAAACGTAGCTAGTTCAACAAAAACTGTTGGTATTTTTGCCAGCATCAAAGTGTATTTATCCATTTGCTTAGAGAGAATTAAACGCTCATGGCGTCGAGTCTCCTTCCTGCAGCATGATGCATCTTCCTACTCGTTCACAACTTTCGTCTTTTACTAGTTTTGTTCACTGAAGTATTTATTGGAACAACGTGTGTTCAGAAAAGCCACAGATCATTAAGGGCACAGCTCGTTGAATCTTCGCAAAGGGAGCACCGCCACGAAATCACCACCCAGAATGAGAAATAGAACATGATCAGCACCCCAGCCCTAGGGAGCACCCCAGTACCCCTGGCTCCAAACTGGTCCTCCCCAAAGAAGCCACTTCCCCCGCTTCCATTGTCGTGAGTGGTCCCTGGTTTTGAACGTAGTCATTTAAATCTCACGCTGTCCTCTTTGGTACTGGGCCCCTTTCCCTGAGCACCGTGTCGGCGGGGTTAATTCACGCCGTGAGGCATGGCGGTCCTTCGTTCACGTCCACCACCATGGAGTGTCCCCCTGTGCGACTGTGTCACGGGGGTCCAAGCTGTCTACTGCCGATGGATATCTGGGTTGTTTCCAGGGTCGCGGCCGCTAGGAACCGGGCTGCTGTGAACGAACATTCCAGTCCATGTCTTTCTTTCCTTTTTTTAAAAAAAATATATTTTATTGATTATGCTATTACAGTTGTCCCACTCCCCCCCCACTCCCCTCTGCCCCACACACCCCCTCCCACCCACATTCCCCCCTTTAGTTCATGTCCATGGGTCACACACACAAGCCCCTTGGCTTCCACATTTCCCACACTATTCCAATCCTCCCCCTGTCTATCCCCTACCCGCCACCCACCCTACTTATGCTCTGTACCCTTCCCCCCTCTCCCCCTCCCACTCCCCTGCTGATAACCCTCCATGTGATCTCCACTTCTGTGGTTCTGCTCCTGTTCCAGTTGTCTGCTTAGTTTGTTTTTGTTCTTGTTTTGGGTGTGGTTTTTAATACCTGTGAGTTTGCTGTCATTCCACTGTTCATACTTTTTCATCCTCCCTTTCCTAGATAAGTCCCTTTAACATTTCATACAATAAAGGCTGGGTGATGATGAACTCCTTGAACTTCATGTTATCTGGGAAGCACTTTATCTGCCCTTCCATTCTAAATGAGAGCTTTGCTGGATAGAGTATTCTTGGATGTAGGTCCTTGCCTTTCATGACTAGGAATACTTCTCTCCAGCCCCTGCTTGCCTGTAAGGTCTCTTTTGAGAAATCAGCTGACGGTCTCATGAGAACTCCTTTGTGGGTAACTGTCCCCTTTTCTCTTGCTGCTTCTAAGATTCTCTCCTTATTTTTTATCTTGGGTAATGTAATTATGATGTGCCTTGGTGTGTTCCTCTTTGGGTCCAACTTCTTTGGGACTCTCTTAGCTTCCTGGACTTCCTGGAAGTCTATTTCCTTTGCCAGATTGGGGAAGTTCTCCTTCATTATTTGTTCAAGTAAGTTTTCAATCCCTTGCTCTTCCTCTTCTCCGCTCTGCCAACCCCTATAATTCGAATATTGGGACGTTTAAAGATGTCCTGGAAGTTCCTAAGCCTCTCCTCATTTTTTTGAATTCTTGTTTCTTCATTCCTTTCTGGTTGAATGTTTTTTTCTTCTTTCTGGTCCACACCATTGATTTGAGTCCCAGTTTCCTTCCCATCCCTATTGGTTCCCTGTATGTCTTCTTTTATTTCACTTAGCATAGTTTTCATTTTTTCGTCTAATTTGCAACCAAATTCAACCAATCCTGTGAGCATCCTGATTACCAGTGTTTTGAATTGTGCATCTGATAGGTTGGCTATCTCTTCATTGCATAGTGGTATTTTTTCTGGAGCTTTGATCTGTTCTTTCATTTGGGCCATTTTTTTTCCCTCAGCGTGCCTGTTGCTTTAAGTGGGGGGTCTTAGGTGTTCACCAGGGCGGGGCAACCCACAAAGCTACATTGTAACATTGTCTGTGGGGTTGGGGTCCAAGAGAGAACAATGGTGCTCGTTCCACTTTTTGCCGGATTTCAGCAAATTGGGCCCGTCTATGCTGATTCCCGGGTGGGTGGGCTTATGCACATTCTGTGACCCTGTGAGTCTCTCCAACAAACTCTCCCATGAGGCTGGGAATTCCTTCCACTGCTGCCTCAACCCCCGCAGGTGTTTTCAATCTGTGGTTTGGGTCTTTATTTCCCTGAGCTGGGACCCACCCTCTGTCTTGCTCCCCAGCTGTTTCTCTCGGTTTATCTGCGCTCGAATGTGGGACCGCCCAGTCTGCAAGCCACAGCCCTGTTGGATCCACCAGCCACTGCCTCGCTGTGAGTCCTCTCCACCCCAGCTGCCTGGCTTCGCCTCTCCCACCGGTCTGGATGTGTCTTCTTTAACTCCTCAGTCCTTGGACTTCCATACAGTTTGATTTTCTGTCAGCTCTGGTTGCTTTTTGTTTTTTAAATTGTTGTTCTTCTTTTGGTTGTGCGAGGAGGCACAGTCTGTCTACCTATGCCTCCATCTTGGCCGGAAGTCCCAGTCCATGTCTTTCAATGCAAATATGAGCTCGTTTCTGTTGGGCCCTCCTACAAGCAACCTGGCTGGATCTAGGATGTGTGTATGTGAACTTTGGCAGACACTGCCCAGTTGTTTTCTGAAGGACTGGTACTCATTTCCACTCCACTGGCAATCTGCTCAGACCCATCTTCCCTTCTCCCTGGGCGCATGGTGAAACTACCTTTCCCAGACTCCCTTGCCGCTAGACAAGGCCACAGCTTCCTGAGTCCTCACCAATGACCTGTGATGGAAGTCTGTGAGCACCTCCTCCACACTCCCTTCCCCTTCCCTCTCTGTGGAGCCACAGTGACCCAGCATCAACCGAGCAAACCATGGCAGTGCCTTGCATGGCAGGAGCAGAGAAACGTGTCGGAAGCGTCTGGCTTCCTAAAAACCTCTCTGGAGCAGAGCTTCCCCGCAACTAAGCCACTCACCTGTGAGAGACTTAGACTTCCGTGTTCTTCAAGCCAAA
Organism: Micronycteris hirsuta; assembly: GCA_004026765.1. Lineage (NCBI taxonomy): Eukaryota > Metazoa > Chordata > Mammalia > Chiroptera > Phyllostomidae > Micronycteris > Micronycteris hirsuta. The sequence continues at coordinate 4,263 of PVJI01028268.1, forward strand.
GTATTTTGGGGTCTTTTTCAAAAAAGAAGTGTAAAAATACATAACAGGACACAGGAAATCACTAAAAAAAGGAAATTTTCATGCCTCGAAGGGGGATGGTGGAGGAAAGCGAGAGAGGGGGCTGGGCAAGAATCAGAAACACTCAATTTTCTCATTTTCTGAGAACTGGTGGACCAAGAACATCATATAAAGTTACAACAACAAACCAAAGCATTAAACTCCTTGTACAGAAGAAGAACCACATACAACAGCAAAGAGAACAAACCACATAGTAAAATATTTGAAAATCCATAAAAACAGGAAAAAAGTGAAGTAAAATACTGTGATAGACTATACGAGTTGGATCTTTCATCCTCCATAACGCAGGAATATGCACCAGAAGTGGGGGGCCAGCTGGAGACACAGCCCTAACCGTCGGGCAGTGGACAGGTGATGAATCACGCCGTGGAGATTCTCTGTGTCCTCCATCGGTCCTGTAATGAGGAGCGTGAGGTGAGTGTCTCCTCGGGTCTCGCGTGACTTCTTTACGAGGCGTCTGCTGGGTCGTGTGGGGTCTCTGGGCCACCAGTCTTCTCGCCGCCGTGAACGACACTCCCGCACATCCTCAAGGGCTTTTCTGTGTCGCATCAAATACTTTTTTAGTCTGAACTCCGCATTGCCTAATATTATGATTCCAGTACAGTATTAAGATCTTTATGTGCATTTGCCCACTATACCTGGGCTCAGCTTTTATTTTCAGCCATTCTGAATCACTTTGGTGCAGGAGTGCCTCTCACATGGAGCATAGGGGTGGATTTGGTTTGAGAATCCAATCTGAATTTTTTCCTTTTACTCGGCAAATTAAGTCCATTTACACATATTGCCATTTCAATATCTGTGGTCTAGACCAGTACTTTATTTAACTTTTTTCCTGTTTTTATGGATTTTCAAGTATTTTACTATGTGGTTTGTCCTCTTTGCTTTTGTATGTGGTTCTTCTTCTGTACAAGGAGTTTAATGCTTTGGTTTGTTGTTGTAACTTTATATGATGTTCTTGGTCCACCAGTTCTCAGAAAATGAGAAAATTGAGTGTTTCTGATTCTTGCCCAGCCCCTCTCTCGCTTTCCTCCACCATCCCCCTGTGAGGCATGAAAGTTTCCTTCCTTAGTGATTTCCTGTGTTCTGTTACAAGTTTTTACACTTCTTTTTTGATTTGCCAACTTTGAATGATGTTCTTTGATCCAGCAAACACATTCCTCCTCCTCCCATCCCCCCCATTTCTCCTCTGATGTATTGGTTTTTCTTTTTCTATTTTATTTATTTATGTTTAGGCAGAAGGGAATGGAGGGAGAAAGAGATGGGGAGAAACATCAATGTGTGGGTGCCTCTCACGTGGCCCCCACTGGGGACCTGGCCTGCAACCCGCAGATGTGCCCTGACTGGGAATAGAACCAGCGACCCTTTGGTTCACAGCCCACGCTCAATCCACTGAGCTACACCAGCCAGGGCTGATGTACTGTTTTTTCTAACATCACCAACAGAACTAGAGCTCACACTTCTGTCCGCCCCTCCACTCGCCACACTTGCGCTGGTCTCCCTTCCAAACTTAATCACAATCAACGCCCCGGCAGGTCTGCCCTGTCTTACTGTCTGCAGTCCGTCTCCATCTTGAGCTTCCTCCATACGGACCCCGTGGGCCCTGTCCTCACCGAATTCTGCGGTAGTTGAATTGCTGTCGGGACACCCTGGTACTGGGCGGGGCAGCGTGACTCCGCGCAGTGTAGAATCCTGCCTCGCAGTTTCTTTCCTTGGTCAGCTCTCTCAGGCACTGCTCTGCTGTCTCGCAACATCCTCCTATTGCTGGTGTCCAGCTTCCTTGCTGCCACAGGCTGGGGAAAGAGTTAGGGTCTCCCGGTCCGCTTAGTTGTAGGCAACGCCTTCTTCTCCTGCGATACGTGAGCAACAGCACAGTCACCCCCACAGGGGGACCCCTTTGCTGACGGGAAGTATGTTTTTGCTCCTGTTTTCCGAGTCTCCCGTGGCATCTTACCATCATGTCCTCCTGCATGGTGTCTGTGACCCTTGGCCCCACGTGGCTTTTACACCGATCGTAGCTGCTCTGGGCAGGTTTTGTGTGTTATTTTTGAGTCTGCATTTTCTGCATTGCAGTTTTGCTGAAGAGGGAGTTCGTGGGGGACTTTTATCCACATTTTGTCGGAAATCTGGTGGGAAAATATAAAAACTGTCGTCAGGTGCTGCCTGTTCACATCAGCATCCTGTCGAGCCATCCCAGCAGGAGCCACGTACAAGTGGTGACAGCTCCCGCCTTCAACAAGGCGACTGCCAAGCTGGGAACCCTTAAAGAACCTGAGCGAAGTCTGCTTGCTGGGACAGAAAATTTCCGAAGGTGGAGGCTGTGTCTTCCCCCAGGCCCCACACAAACGCACAAGTTTATAGTATATGGTGAGTCCTATGAAGGAAGTAAAGTAGGAGAGGGGAAGAAAAGTGGGGAGGCCACCCGTTTAGTTGGGGCAGACCTCTCTGAACAAGTGGCATTTAAGCAGAGCGCTGAACAGCACAGGGGCAGGCCAAGTGGATGTCTCGGGTAAGAGCATTCTGAGCAGAGGGGAACGGCAAGTGCAAAGGCCCTGGGGCAGGAGAGTGAATGACTATTTGAGGAATGGCAAGGGGGCCAGTCACTGAGGCTGGAGCAGAGCGAGCAACGGGCGGGTGAGGTCGGACAGGTAAACATGGGCAGGGAGGGCCAGCACGGGCCATGATGCACTGTCTTTAGCTCACTCTAAGTGGAATGCGAGCCACTGTAAGATGTTGAGGGGACTGGTGACCTAATCTGACTTCCTCTTAAACAGATCACTCTGAAGGCTGTACAGAGAATAGGCCATAGGAAGTCCGGAAGTAGAAAGAGACTAGGCTCACAGGATTGAGTTTCTTCCCTTTGACACTGATAGACATGGAGCCTCAGGCCTCTGCTTTCGGCCACCCTGACGGATGTCAGCCAGGCCAAATTCAAGGACAGGAGGCAACGAGGGGCCTGAGGACCAGTATTCTGCCTAAGGGCAGAGACCGTGTATCCTCACACCCTCCTTTCCCTACTGCAGTATTTGCCTTCCAATGACCAGATAGGAAAGCCCTGATCGTTAGGAGCTTTGAGCGGGTGGAGAGGAGGAGCAGATAGTAAAGGGGCTCCTGGTGGGCAGATCGCAAGTCTGGCGGAGCCCCACTTGCAGAAGAGAAAGGCATAAGATGACCACTAGGTGGCAGCATTGCTCTGCCGAGGAAGCAGCGCGGCTCTTCCGGAGCTGGGACTTTCAGACCCGCAGAGAAGGGAGGCCAACCTTCTTCCCCCAGCCCCTCACCTCCAAGAGACGTTTCAACGATGGGGATGATGGCAGTGAGTGTGGTGATTATTCCGGGGGGTTCCAAGACATAAATGCCTTTCACATCAGTTGCTTCACATGACACAGCAAATTCTGCAGGGTTGCCCTAATGGACCTGATAGTCCCTTTCACAGGTGAGAATGAGGCCCAAAGAGGGGCGCGCTGGGGCCCCCAAACCCTCCGATGGCGGGGATGGGACCGCCTTATGGACCGTGGCCTTCTTCCCGGAACCTGAAACGGTGCCGGGTGGAGGAAGTGGGGAAAGTGCTTTTCCACCTGTCCTGGTTTACGGGTCCAGCAGGTGATCAGCCCTTCTGAGGACGAGAAGAGAGAGAGTTGTGAGCCTACTTGGCAACCCTTTTAGGTGCCAGGAGAACCCCATCACTTCAGCTGGTGGATGGGTATCTAAAGTCCACCCACATAAAATGAAAACAGCATCGGAAGTTATGGCAAAGGAGAAGGAGCTGTGTTTGTGATTGTCTCTTTATAAACACTCAATCGGTGGCATTATTATTATCATTATTATTCATTGCTTTCACTCAAAAAAGAGGGAATGGCTCTCCACATGCCTCCCCCCACAGACCAAGTCAAACCCCCCCATTATAAGGCCCGGAGTACCTCTCCTTCAGCGCGAATCTAAAGGAAACCCGTTTAAAATCCTCTTAAGTAACTATTGGGTTCATCTCTCTCCCCCCACAGACTGGCAGCCCAGAAAAGAACAGGAACTGGTCTCTTCACGCTCCAAATAGTTTCCTCAGCTCCCACTACTGGTGGATGGCGCACAGAGGTGCTCAGTAAACATGAACGAATGCATGCATGCATTAACAAATGCAGGCATGGGTGAACAAATGCATGCGTGGATTAACGAATGCATGCATGGATTAACGAATGCATGCATGGATGAATGAATGCAGGCGTGAATGAATGAATGCATGCAGGCATGGATGAACAAATGCATGTATGGATGAATGGATGCGGGTATGAATGAACAAATGCCTGCATGGATGGATGAATGCATGCATGCATGAACGAATGCATACATGGATGAACAAATGCAGGCATGAATGAATGCATGCATGGATGAATGGATGCCTTGGCCTAATCCCACGGCCTCCACGAGGTCCCTCCTTCCTGGAGCTTCACACAGCCCACAGTGACAGAATCTGGTGCTGCTTCAGGGGCCACTGCGTCCCATGAACCCAAAGGTGGAGTTGGTTTATGCCTGGAGCTTCCCCAGCCAGGTTTGGGTCTATTCCCCTGCTGATGGGCAGATAGAACAGAATCTCACCTCTTCCCTGAGATGACCCAGGGAAGCCAGCCCCCATTCCCACTCCTGTTACCCCCACACACACTCCAGTTTGGTCAATGGCTGAGAGTCCTGCCCAGGCTGAGGGATAGAGAAGCCGGGAGAGCTTTGCTCATAAATTACATTTCAGGCAGTCCGCTGGGAAGATAAGGGTGGCACTGGTTTGGAGCCGGGGCCTTCCAGTGTCTCCCTGCAGGAAAAGTGGTTCGGGGATAAACAGACCCAGCCGTGAAAGGTGCAGAGAGAAGGAGGGGACGGGAAGAGGGAGCAAAGACAGGAAGGGGAGAAAGAGGGAGGCCAGAGAGGAGAGAGGGAGGCAGAGACAGGAAGCGGAGAGAGACGGACAAAGAGACAACAGAGGGACAAAGACAAGAGAGAACCACTGGGGAGATGAAGACCAGAAGCCACCGAGGACTCGGGAGACAGAGAAGAGGACACAGAGACAGTTAAGACACCTGTCCAGGCAGGTCATGAGCAAAGCCCTCTTGCCTTTGCATGTTTTCCGGATCCTGAGAGCAGAGCAGATCGACCCTGCCTTCTCCGGGAAAACCAGACCGATGGCCTTACTGATCCTGAGCACCAAGGACAGGAAGATTCTTCCCAACCAGGCCCAGACTGGGGAAGACGTCTGCCTGAGGCCACACAGCAAAGTTTGTGACACTTCCAGGGACTTCAGGACAGGACACCTGGGCCAGTACTCACTGCTATTTTTAGGGTCCCCTGGTTGGGAGCAGGGAGCCGTAACCCTGGAAGACAGGTGTGCAGAGGTCACACGTCCCACACTTCCTGTTTCTCTCCCCATTGGTTGCTGATGCGGCTTGTTCTCCACCCCCGGCCCCACCCCCACCTGCCACCATTTCCCCACCTCCTGTAACACCTCACCCAGAATGAACTTCTGCCTCCAGAAAGAAATGTTGAACTTAAATTTCAAGCCGTAACGCGGTGGGGGGGGGGGGGGGCAGACCTCATGCATAGGGATTCGGGAAGCCTGGCTTCAGGCCCCAGCCAGGCAGGAACCTGTTGTGTGGAGGCCACGTGGCATGTCTGGGCCTCACTCCCCAGGATAAGGACAAGACTAGAGTAGTGATCCCCAAGAGAGTCTTCCAGTGCAAAAGCACCATGACGGTCCCCGCCTTCTTTGGAGGAAATCCCGAGTGAGCGAGCACGGGATTGGGGGTCTGGAGTGCCCCGTGGCAGACTGGGCTCCCACTGTCCCCAGTCCGCCCACTCAGGGCCAGCCACGCTGGTTAAGATACGAGCATGTCACTCACTCACTGTTGCATCAGAACCTCCCAGCGACCCCGTGGGCGAGGCTTTAGGATTGTGCCCATTCTACAGATGAGGAAACTGAGGGCTGGACAGAAGTGACTGAGCTCAGAAGCAGCAGAGGGATGTGCTCAGAAGCAGTCAGAGGGATGCAAGTCTGTCTGACTCCACGGCCCCAGCTCGTCCCTGCCCTCCCCAGGGGGCAACATCTGGTCCAGGGCAGGAAGAAAGCCAGAGTGGGGAGCAAAGGGAGATCATGGTCGCACATCCCCCAAGAAACCATCACCACCAACCCCCACCAGCAGTCCTTTGGAGACTCCTAACCTGTATTAGGCAAAAAGACCCCCTGACTAACAGGGAAACCAAGGCCCAGAGGAGGGTCCATAACTCTGCTTCCCTTTCTACCCCTCCCATGGGATTAGCAATGCCATATCAGATACAGGACAATATCCGAGACAAATTTACACTAAAAAATGAAGCACTGTTTATCTGAAACGCAAATTGAACTGGACATCCTGCTTTTTTTTTTTTTTTTCTATTTCTAGCTGCTCTCTGTGACTGGGGCACACCCCACCCCCCACCCTTCTTTGGCATTGAAGCAGGTGAGGGTAACACGAACCCACAACCTGTGTCTCCCAGCCCAAGCTCTACTCACCTGCAACCCCGGGCCGTGTAGTGAGCAGGGACTGGAACAAACACACAGGACACAGCTCTTTTCCAGGGTGTTGAGGCCCAGCTCTAATGCATACCCTGGCTCTCGGGCACACCCCAAACCCCCGCAGTTCCGGCCTCTGTGACACAGCAGCCAGTGGCTCTCAGAAACAGTCGAGGCCCCATCTTGTGCCCTGGAGTGAGTGCCATCACCCCCTGGGCCTCAGTTGCCACATCTGTGAAATGGGAGCCAGTTCCTCCCTTCCCCACAGCCCTGGCTGGGAAGACCGCAGCTCCCAAAAGGTGCTGGGCCTCCAGAGTTCAGTCCCTCCTCCTCCAGGTCAGGGTGGAGGGGTGGGGGGGTAGGGGTGGGAGGGCAGACCCACCCCGCCGCCAGGAGATGCTGCTTCTGCCTCACTTTTCAGTGGGTAGGCGGCCTCTCGGAGTCACACCGACCAAGCACCATGCATGCCCCACCTGTGTGTGCTCCATGTCCCCAGCCCCTGGTGCAGGGCCCAGCACATCAGAACCCCCAGTAACGCTGATTCAACGCTGTTCGTGCACCCAGCCCGCATGAAGCACCCTATGAGGATTATCTGGTCTAACCCCCACAGCCATCCTGCTCCCGTGAGCACGCCCGTCTCCTAATGGTCACAGACTGACTTCTGTGTGTGTGTCTGCCTCCCCACGGGGCCACACAGGCCTGGCAGCCAGTTGTCCTGCCTGCCTGCCTTGTTCACGGCCGTGTCCCCAGGCTGGGCCCAGCGCCCGGCCCAGCACAGGCGCTCAGCCTCCGGGTGCGGAACAAATGAATGAGCAACACTAGGTGGGAACTGAGGCTTAGGGACGGAGTCAGCTGCCCAACATCACCTAGGAAGTGCATTTGAACCCCAGCAGCCTGCTAACCTCTACCCTATGCAGTGGGAGCACAAAGAATAACTGATGGATATGTGAACGCATGCACGCATGCCCAAATGTGTGTGCCACCCTCCTCTCGCACCCAGCTCCCTCAAGGGCAGAGCGACCCCTTCAAATCTCAAAGCAAGCACTAAACCTAAGACCTTGACCCTTATCCCTGAAGACCATCTTTCAGAGTCCCACTCAGAGACGGTCAGTGACAGCCCTGAGTCACACAGAACGCTGGCAGGAGACCAGACACCCTGTCCCACAGCTCTGCTCCCCTCTGAGACCACCTGTGCCTGGTGACAGAGCGGCGGCTGGGGTTAAATTGCAGCCTTGCTCCTTGCGTGCTGTGTGACCTTATGGGAGCCAGGTGCCTCTCTGAGGCTCCCCCGCTGTGAAACGGGAATATCGCTCCAGAACCACAGGGCTGAACTGAAAATCAGGAAGTGAAATTGTGGATAAATCAGCTCCATCGGAGAACAGAGCTCTGCTCAGCCTCCCCACCCGCCCCCTCCGGCCTCCCAGCCTCCTGGTCAGCACTAACCGTGGCCTGACAAATCCCAGCACCACCCGGCAACTCCGGAGGGCTCAATCGGAGGGAACCAATTGAGGTTAGCTCCTCAGCACCTTGCACAGACCACCCGCTTCTCCTCCCAGCAGGCAGGGAGGATATCGCAGAGCTGATGGCAGAGGCCTTGTCACCTAAAGGGCTTTGAGATCCTGCCAGAGAGAGCCCTGGGGACGCGGGAGTGTGAAATGGGAGATGTGACGGTGTTGGCACCCAGTTACTCGGGGATGATCACTCTGGTCCCCCTGAAGCTAAGACACTCCTTCCCCCACCCCACCCCTCCATGTGCCCCTGCTGGGACCAGGCTGGGGCAGGCAGGAGCTGTGGGCTGGGGCCTGAGTCCTTCCGGCTTGCTGTGTGTCCTTAGGAAGTCCACACACCATCTCTGGGTGTCTTGCCTCATTAGCTGTCCTGAAGGTTCCTGCGAATCACCAGATCTATGATGCACTGCACCTGCCCCTCCTTCCCCTGGTGGCCCTATAGCTTCTACATGACAGATGTGTGGACCTCGCCTGGGTGTCCACTGGGGGGGACGGGGAAGCCAGGGGCCTCCCTCCCAGCCCAAACTCTTCCTCTGCTCCCATCTCAGCCAAACACCGAGGCCCCAGGCAGGGGGTCAAATGGGTATCAGACTCTTTGATAAGAAGAGCTCCCACTTAATTGCAGCTAAGCACCTTCCATAGTCACGTTCTAATTCTCACCACAGCTCTATAACGTAGCTACTAATATCCCCCCTCTCCAGGTGAGGAAACTGAGGCCGGCAGACAAGTGGTTGCCCGAGGTCCCACAGCTGGGAGGCAGGCGGACCAGGAATCACGTCTGGAAGCTCCAGCTCCAGCCGTTTCCCATACGTGCTCAGCAGACGCTCGGAGGAGACACCCAGCTTCCTCCCCAAGTTCTCACACTCAGACCTTCCACTTTTCCTGGCTGCCCGTGAACCTGAACAGAGCTGTATTGGGCATTGACCACAAACTGGGCTCCGCACTGAGTGCTATCCCTTCATAGCTAACTCACCCCCCGAGAAACGCGGGGTTTTCCACCCCCATTTTAAAGGTGGAGAGTCTGAGGCATGGGGAGAACAGCTTTGCCCGAGGTCTCGAGGCTGAAATGCGGCTGCTCCATCATCCACGGCAGCGCCTGGTTCTTTAGGTCTTCATGCTTTCCTGGTCTGCGTGTGTGTGTTTGCGTACAGGACGGTTCTTATCTCCGCTGGCCCTGACTTTGCAGGCTCACGGGGCCTCTCCTATTCCCTCCCAGGCTTGCAGGGCCTCGAATGGCATCAGGCAAGTAGCAGATACGCAAGAAATGTTTACAAGTACGGGATGGGAGGCTTACACTTCCATGGCCTGAGTGTGGCCAGGACGCTCAGAGAAGAGCGATCTGCAAAGACATCAGGCCGAAGCTCCCTCCGACCCAGCCACACGCGCTCTGGGACAGACACACAGCCCAGCCTGTCCGGCCCAATGGGCCCCCAGAGGGAGACCTCAGATGCACCCTCGTGTGCAACCGGCCTCTCTAGGTGCCAATGGGCGCTGCCGCCCACCTGTCTTTCCCACTCAGAGCAACACATTCCCTTCCGGATGCATCCAAGGCCCCCCCACTCCTTCCTGAGATGCAGCTGGCATTCTCCTGGTCCTCACCCAGCTCCTCATCTTCCTCCTCCTTCTCCCTCCCTGCCCCTCCCCTCCCACCGCCTCCACCCATCAGAAGTTAATTCCTCGGAAACTTTCCTTGGGAGCAATTTCCACTTCTTATTAAGCCCGCTGCGCCAGCCTAGCTCGGTGCTATCTGGCTCCCCACAGAAGGGAAGACAGCTGACACTTGCCTGGAATAGCAGAGGTGAGAGCGAGGGGGGGCGCCGCTCCTGGGATTACGATAAGGAGGGCTCACAGGCCGTTTGGTATGCCAGCCCAGGCCACACGCCTTACCTTCCATATTGGGGTGATAAAGATGATTTTCCATGCTGGTCCCTATCTCCTATCGAGACCAAACACTCAAATACAGCCCTGCGCCTTAAACCCCACCTCACTCCCGCAAGATCCTACCACCTCCGAAGGAAATGGAACCCTGTGATTTGAAAGGAAAAAATTTTAATTGAAGTAGCCAGGTCATTCCTTCCGTGTGACTCTCAGATTTAATGGAAAACTGGAGCCGGTTTTGAAGCCAGGTGTGCTTGTGGGGTGCAGGGAGAGGCGGGGGCTGGGAGGTATTTATTTGGTTGGCTCTGCAGCAGCCTCAGTCTATCAGGAAGGTTCTGGACAAGGGCACCACGTCCCGACCCACTTGCCAGGTGCTCTGATCTCACAGTGGTAAAATCAGGAGTGAGTTCTCTGCGCAAGAGGAGGAGCTTGACCCAAAAGAGAGGTGGGGGTGGGGGAGGGGGTGCATGGAGGGAGCGTGACTTCACCTCCCATTTTAATAAAATTTTTCCAAAGAAGAAAGAGGCTTTGGGACGGTTTGGGTTCTTTTTCTTTATTATTATTATTTTTTAGGGTTTCGGAATTGTTTTCCGGGTTTGGAGTCTGTCAGCAGAATATTTATTGTACTTCATGGCGCATTAGCAACGAGATTGTCTTCCCTTTCCACGGCGCACTTCAACCCCCGTCTATCTGGAAGGAGGGTATGTTAAGTAGGAGGATTTCTTTTTTTGCCAAAGTCAGCAGCTGTGGCAATGACGCCCCAACTCCTGGGACTCCAAACTCTGGCTGTGATGGCATCGCCCATGGGGCTTCGGGGAGGGAGTGGGGAGGCTCCCTGGCTGGGCCTGGAACCCACCTCTGTCCTCATCCATCTCAGCCGCTGAACCCCCAGCACCTCCCGAATTCTTCAGATGGGAGCCCCTGCCCCTCCCCCGTTGGCGGGGCACCAGCCCCCAGAAAGCCTCAGCGCCAACCGCAAATTGCAGCCTAGACAAGGTGGATTACTGGCCAGCAGGAAAGAGCTGGGGAGGCCGGGGTGGGGAGCTGGTCCATCCTCCCCCTCCCTCCCACAGGAGCAAAGGGACAAAGGGGCCGGAACAGAGAGGCTGGTCTCCCAGCCAGCTGCCCTGCCCACTGCAGCTCCTCATACAGGTTTAGCAGGTCTGCCACAGAGGCGGAGGAGCGGCCACAAGCCACTAATTACAAATTGGTTCAGGGAGGGAAAGGCTGGAGAAGGTGTCTCCAAGCTCAGGAGGAAATTCCCGCTCTGTCCAGGATGGGCCCAGAGTGAGCCCCAGGCACGGGGCACCGAGCACCGGGCTGGGAGGGAGAGCCCCGCATGTCCTCTCACCCACAGGGTGATGTCCAGTGGGCGGCTGCTTCTCTGAGCCTCCTTCTTCCCCACCAGTCAGCCAAGGGGTTGGGCTGGACCCCACCTAGGGATACTCCCGATTCGGACGATAACAACGGTGCGCATTAACTAACACATGGCGAGAGCGCACCGGCACCCGCACCACGCTGTCACCTCGCTGAGCCCTCGCAACAACACCGTGGGCTGGGGACTCTCACTGTCCCCATCGTGGTGTGGGTGAAGGAGCCGGAGAGGGGGCAGCCAGCTCAGCGGTCCCACAGGCGCAGAAAACCCTGTCGTCAGCAGGCAGTGGCAGTGCCTGTCCCCCAACACGCCGGACCCCAGATCCCTCCTGGGACTCTTGGAAAAACCATCCCTATGGTTCTGCAGGTCTAGGATTATACATTTATCTTCCAACTTTCCCTCATTGACTAAAAAGAAAGAAATGCGTCCAGAATCTTAAAGCCTCCTAGAGTAGTTGCTGCCTGCGCCATCATCTGCAGAAACGTGGACAGACCCAGGTCTGGGTCTTTAGTCGAGGAGGTGGGTGGGGAGGGGGCGGCAGGGGAGGGGAGGACACCCAGCCCAGTGTAGAGGCACCACCTGCCCACCCACTCCGTCATCACACTCAACCCCCACCTCCTCCTCCGGACCCCGCAGCCCACCAGGCTCATCTCTCCTCCTGCTGACCCACCGTCTGGGGCAACGACTCTCAGCTCGGCGCCATCGAACCTGGGACTGACAATTCTGGGATGTAGGGGCTGTCCGGCGCACAGTGGGATGTTCAACAGCATCCTGGGCCACCACCCACTAGAGCGGAAAAGTACAGGGACCAGGAGACCCTGGTGCAAATGCCCCTTCTACCACTTTGAGTGTGGCATTCAGCGAGCAGCACAACCTCTCGGACGCTCGGTGTCCTCATTCGTAAAATGGGGTGACAGCAAGAGAAAGGACAGGATCCAAGGCTCCCGTGAGATGAAGCCCGTGGGGCGTGCACGAGGTGCTCAGCCAGCACCTGCCACTTGCGCTTCCCCAAGGAAATGGCCATGGGCTGGAAGGAACAGCTATGTCACCCAGGGAAGACCAG
>PVJI01028269.1:0-16701 GCA_004026765.1 Micronycteris hirsuta
ATCAGGCCTGGACAATTGAATCCATGAAGGTAGGAGGATGAGATATGAGGCAAATGTGTGTCAGAGCTGAGTGCTCATGTGGTTTGGGGACCAGGTGCAGGACAGTCACACTTCACTGAGGACACTGCCTGCCCAAGTGTGCAAGGGCCAGTAGAGTCTTTCCCATCCAGCCTGGCCCAGAGCCCTGAGCAATCAGGCCTATTCTTCCAGCGCCCCCTACTGGTCTGAGAAGCACATCCTCCAGCTCATTTCACACCCCCAGCCCTCCTGGGAGGGCTCTGCTGTTTGCAGTTGGGTCTTTCTGATGTCACCAGCGAGGGCAGTAGAATGAGCAGTTCTGCTTAGTGAGGTTTGGGGTTGAAACATTAATTTTCCTAGGTCATTAATGACCTCCAGCCAGCACAATGAAGTGCAATGTTACCAGATATTAAAGGATCCCCTAATAATTGAGTTTACTTCTACCTTGCCCCTGGGTTCATTAGTGGTACATAATCACCCTGTAACAAGCTCCAGGGTTAAGGTTTCCCAGAGAACCTGTACGTTCATACCTGGTCATAATTCGACTCGGCTGGCCCTCTCTGGTGGATACATTTGGTTGCTGTAGCTGTTGCAGGGACTCCTGCTAGGACCCCATCCCACACTGCACATGTCTTAGCTTTTCATCTGTGCCTTTGCCATCAGGATAGAACATTATCAGAGACAAAAGGTGTTTTGTGGTTGATTGCTCCGTGTGTTCTCATTTACTCTTGAATTTATTCTGGAAATACAAACATACGGTGTTGAGTAAAAGCAGGTTTGCAGTGGTCATGTGAATGAATAAGACAACGGGTAATAAATAGTAATACAAGAGTAAACTGTGTTTTGTGTGCTCACACCTGGAAGCCTACTGTTGCCCACCACTGTGTGTGTGTGTGTGTGTGTGTGTGTGTGTGTGTCCTCAGAGTTTCCTTCTTCGTGTGTCACCTGAAAAACTCTTACGGCCTGATTTTTCTAATCTGTATTGGCCCAGACAAAGCTGATTTTTAAGAGCTCAGCAGGGTTTTTTTTTTCCTTATCCTCACCCAAGGATATGCCCACTGATCCCAGAGGGAGAGGAGAAAGAGAGAAAGAGAGAAAAAGAGAAAGAGAGAGAGAGAGAAACATCAATGTGAGAAAGAAACACCGATCAGTTGCCCCCATCCCACTGTTCCTTGATTGGGGCTCAAACTCAAAACCTAGTATGTGCCATGATGGGGAATAGAACCCCCAACCTTTTGGTGCACAGAACAGTGCTCCCACCAACTGAGCCACCAGGCCAGGGTGACTGGAGCATTCTTATGCACAGGTTCTGGAAATATAAAATGGATTGAATCACATGAAGTCAAGTTCAACTACAACAGGGTGATCCACTCATCCTTTTTCATGTTGGGTACTCCTGGTTTCATTCATGAAAGTCTCATATTCATGTTCCTGGTTATGCAAGGTGCAGGGTCCCCTAAATTAAACTTACCGTTGAATTTGATACATTTATTGTACTAGAAAAGATTTATGTACCCAAAGTGATAAACAGCCTTAATTTCTACAAATTATGATATTTTCAATGCTAGACAATTGTAGTAGGTCTTACATTAAAAAATAATATATGTGGCCATTCCAGTATATATTGATACAGAGTTCAAGAAACATTAAACAGCTCATGATTGTATTTAAAATGATTTCATTAGATGAATGATACAATTATAAGCATGTATTGTAATGAAAATTCTGGTAACAATTGAGAAAAATGACCGAATCTACTTAAACTCTGGGTGTGGCTTGGGGTGCTGCGTGAGCAGTGAGCAGCCCAGAGGGACCCTTGGGGAATGTTTATTCTAGGAGCAATCCCACGTAGGGGACCCCAGGCCCTGACCTCACTTCCTGGTGATGGAGCAAAACAGAACGTGGAACCCTGGCGACCGGGCAGCCACACTCTAGAGAAGCTTCTGCTCAGCTCACTTGGTTGCACACGTACCAGAGACGACAAGTTCACTTGTTTTGTCCCCAGTGTGCGAGGGACTTCCCTCAGAAAATAACGCACTTCAGCGTTCTTACACTTGGTGATTGTTGTGTCAGCTCAGACCCTTTCCCAAGGGACCCAAAGACGACCCAGAGAGGCCCAGGGGGTCCAGTTCCAGCTAGGCCCCACTCGGATTCCACCTGGGCAGCTCTCTGTCCCCTCTCTGTTCTGTGTGTGGAGGGGGACGAGTTCATGTGGGCTGGGCTGACCCCCACCCCCACCCACATCCAAAGCAGGGGGACCAGAGCCTGGCCTGGAGGTCACGTTCACACCCCAGTTCCAGGCTGGCAGGACTGGAATGTGGGGCGCCCTCTGACCGCGGTTCATCCTGAGCCCTGGAGGTGAACCACCGTCCCCGTGACACAGTTATGGGGAGACGCCGGGCATGGCTGATTTGGGAGCAGAGAGTAAAGTGGGTAGGAGGAGCCCTATGGGGGCCCAAGAGGGCTCCAAGGCCTCCGGATCAGCCCCTGGTCACTGTCATCACAGAGGTGCCCTCAGGATATGGGGCAGGAGATGATCGATGGGGCCACCACTCCACCTCCCCCACTGACACGCAGCTGGGCCACAGCACCAACAAGGCCGGCACAGGCACAGGGTGAGTGTGGGCATTGAGGGGCCAGTGACCCCAATAAAAAAAATCTCGGACGGCTGGGGGAGGCCCTCCGCCCAGACACTACCCAGACCGTTCCCCAGGGTGCCTTCCAGGGTCTCCATATGGTTCGGAATCTTCAGCCCCAACCGGGAGCCCTGGGCTCATCTCCCCTGGACTCGGCCTGAGAACCGGGAGCTTTTGGAGCCAGAGACTGACAGTGGGAGGTCAGTGGGAAGCGCGGGCCTGGGAGCCTGCGGGGCGGGGCCGGGTCTGTGCACACAGAACGGAAACCTGGACTTGGTGCTGGATCAGGAGCAAAGTCTGGACTCAGGCCACCCACCTGGGGGACTACAGGCGGGAAGATGTCCTGGCATGGGCTGTTGTCCGTCTTCGGGGGCATGTGGAAAGGCAGGCACAGGGGTGATCTTTCCTCCTCTCGCAGCTCCAGCCCCAGCCAGCAGGCAGAGCCAGCTCTTCCTGAGGTGCCAGGTGCAGGGGCAGAAGCCAGTGCACATGTAGGGGCCCCTCCAGAACCAGAGGAATATCCACTTCCGGGAGCTGCTCCAGAGCCGCAGGCGGTGCCAACACCAGCATCCGCTCCTCCCGCAGCTCTGCAGGCTGCCCGTGCCACTGTGCATGGCAGGGCCAGGTCCCTCTGATACCTGCAGGGGGTCCTCCCTTGCCCCTCCAGAGGTAAGGGAGGTTTTCCTGAAATGTCCAGGGTTCCTTGTCCTGTCATGGCACAACTCCAGTCTCTGCCTCCACCTTCACATGATGACTTTTTTGTGACTCCCTGACTTCACGTGGCCATTTTCTTACACGGACACTGGTCATGTTAGTTCAAGGGGCCACCCTACAGTAAAAGGGCCTCATCTCGGCTCAGACAGCACTGTTAGGTCATGCCGCACTGTGGAGCCCTGGGTGTTAGGGTCTTCATGCTTCCTTCAGTGTTCCGTGTAACTGCCCACATCTGGGAGCAAGGGTTCTTCCCCAAATTTTATACTTTAAAAACTATTTCTGAAAACAACACTACTATTGCATTTGCAATAAAATGATTCATGATAAAAACATAATCTGGACTAATATTTCAAAGAAAGTTTCTTTCCTTTGGAGGAAATGCGTCAGACTTCAGCCCTGACACACGGTGGCCCTTGGCCCGCCCGGAGCTCAGGGGCCAGGTGGGAATGGGACAGTCTCTGCTTGAGCCCTCACAGCACAGATCCCTGCGGTGAGCAACTGTCCCCCTGCTGGGATGGCCCTGGGCTGGGACCAAGGAGAAAGGTAGGAAGGGCTGTTACCTTATTTCAGGGGAGAGGGCAGGTCCACAGGGTCTGGTTTTATCATACGCGGCAAACAGGCAACATTTCTGTGTGATCGTAAATAGTTAGGTTTGGTTTTATTTCTGTTTTCCTGAGACTTCAGAGACAGAGAGAGAAAATTGAGAGTAACACATAATGGATCAAAAAGTACTTCCAAATATAATTAGCATATATACAAGTTATTTAAAAATGTTCATATGTCATAAACCAAAAGCATGGCACTTTGAGGTTTTTGTCCCACTGACCCATCTGTGTGTGTCACTGTGAGAAGCACTACTGTGCCAGATCCCACAGTAATAGTCGGCCTCGTCCTCAGGCTGCAGCCCAGAGATGAGCAGGAGCCCTGCATTGGCCGAGGTGTCTTTGGCTCCAGAGAAGCGGCTGGGAACCCCGGAGCCCTGGTTCTTCTCTCAGTCTGATTTATAATCCAGGAGATACCGGGGAGGGCTCCCTGGCTTCTGCTGGTACCAGTTTATGTAGTAGCCGGCAACACTGATGTCACTTCTGAGGGTGCAGGTGATTCTGGCTGATGCTCCCGGAGATGCAGAGAGGGAGGGCGGCTGAGTCAGCACAGGCTGGGAGAGGGAACCTGCAGACACACAGACACGTGTCAGAAATGGGCCAGAACCAGGGGAAGTTCTCAGGAGATGCAGCAGGAAGGGAATAAACTTGGGAACTGAGCCCTGGTCCCCGAGGCCTGTCCCTACCTGTGCAGTGAGAGAGGAGCACGAGGAGGACAGGAGACTAGGCCATGGTGCACACAGCCCCTGAGCCCACAGTGGGGCTGGGCTGCCCAGGCCTCCTTTACTGCCCACCCTCTGCCAGGGGAGGGTCTGTCCATGCAAATGTGTGTCCATCCAGGGGCTGCCCAGCCCCTCGCTGAGCCCTGGTGCTGGAGCTCAGCTCACACATCAGAGTGAAGAGAATGAAGATTGACTTCACCCGTGAAAGCCCTTAGACAAAGCAGCTGCTGAGAAAACTCCAATGCCCCTGTTCAGAGAACTAACAGGCCACAGAAGACATAGCTGCTGAGTAACCATCAGTGAGCACAGGCTGGGTCTCCCCACAACCTCCCCACCACCCTGCCCAGGTCCTTTGCCTGAATGGTCCTCACTCAGCAACTCTGGGGGGGCCCCAGGGCAGTCCCACAGCACCCCCTGCTGGTCACAGTGCGCACTCTTCCTCTTGGCCCAAAGCCCTGAGAGCACTGCTGGCTTCTGTGGCTCCCCAGGCCTCTGTCTCTATTCATACATTCACGGTCCAGTTTCCAAAAAAAAGAATGACCTTATGATCCAGCTCTTCCAACTCTGGGTATTTATCTACAGAAAATAAAAACACTATTTGGAAAATATATCTGCAAGCCCCATACTCATGGCAACATTATTACAATAACTAAGATATAAAAACCACTAGAGTACCTTTAGTGGACTAATGGATAAGTAAAACATTATCTATGGGAAATATATAATGCTATATAAATACTATACATTGAATAATGTTCACCCCTGAAACGGAATGGGATCTTGTCATTGAAACAACACGGATGGACCTTGAGGACATGGTGCTGCATCAAATGAATTAGAGAGGAACACAAGTAGCATACGATCTCACTTGCACGTGAAATCTGAGGAGTCACGGCAGAGACCAGACTGAGAAATGAGGTAAACTGTCATAGTCACGGAGAAGAGGCTGGCGGCTGGCGGGGGCTGGGCATGGGTGCAGGGGGGAGATGGGCAAGCGAGGAAAAGGTTCCAACTCACAGCGACACAATGAATTAGTCATGGGGTCACAATTCACCGCATGGTGATGGCAGTTAGCAAAAACATGTTGGAAAGTCACAATACCAAGAGAGTAGAAAATATCACCATCACAAGAAGAAAAATATTGCAACCATGTATGGTAAGGGATATTAAGTACACTTATTATAATGATCATAATGATCATCTCGCAATGTCTACAAACATTGAATCATTATGTTGACAACCTAGAAATATAAAATGAATTATACCTCAATAAAAAATATCAGACCTCAGTAAAGCTTGAGGAAATGTTGGGTCACATTTGTTTTCTGGATCGCTCAGAAAACTGTAATTAGCCGCAGCCGGCCTGCCCAGCCCTGCCTTTCTACATTTCTACCCCAGCCCTACATTTTCATCTGGTTTCTTTTTATGGCTTCATGTCTATTCTGAGGTTCTCTCCTTTTCTGTTCTTCCCAGGCCCGCGTCCTCACCCAGCATCTCATGCCGTAGGTCCTGGTCCCTGAGACGCAGTTCTCCTGGGCCCGCCTGAGCACAGAGGCCTCGGAGGCACAGGAATGTCTCGCCCCGACCCCTGGAGAGCAGAGTCTATGCTGTGGGGGACAGTCCAGTAGACACGCTGTGAATCAGCAACTCTTCCAAGTAGTTTGTGTGTATGCAATTTCCCTCGAAAGGACTGAGCTATCTTGAACAAGACTCTGAAAAAGCTGAGTTTTTAAAAAATAGTTCATTCTCATTGTGTTTGTCCATTTCCATTTGTCCCTCTACACCCTCTTTCACCTCCACCCACCTCTACCCACAGTCACCACAGGCAGGCCAAGGTTTCTGTCCCACTTCCCCATCTGTGTGTGTCACTGTGAGAAGCACTACTGTGCCAGATCATGCAGTAATAGTCGGCCTCGTCCTCAGGCTGCAGCCCAGAGATGGTCAGGAGCCCTGCATTGGCCAAGGCGTCTTTGGATCCAGAGAAGCGGCTGGGAACCCCGGAGCCCTGGCCCTTGTCTGAGTCTGATTTATAGTACAGCAGAAACCGGGGAGGGCTCCCTGGCTTCTGCTGGAACCAGTTTATGTAGTAGCTGCCAACATTGAAGCCACTGCTCAGGGTGCAGGTGAGTCTGGCTGTGGCTCCCGGAGATGCAGAGAGGGAGGGCAGCTGAGTCAGCACAGGCTGGGAGAGGGAACCTGCAGACACACAGACACTCATAGCTGCGGGGGTCGGCATAAACTTTAAGCCACTTAGGGATCTAAGCCTCAGGGGCTGAGAGAGACTGGTAGGTGACCCTGGGCATCTGAAGACTCTCCATACCTGTGCAGTGGGAGAGAAGCACTAGCAGGAGAGAGGTCCAGGCCATGGTGCAGACAGCTTTCTGTGGCCCCAGATAAGGCCCGAGGTAGGCCAGGCCTCTTTTATCTTCCCCGTTGGCTGGGAAGAGGAGGAGCTGCTCACACTTATTTGTCTCCCCCCTCCCCCGTGATGGTGAGCCTTCTCCACCCTGAGAACCAGCCACGTCTGAGCCTCGCTGATTGGACAGAGAAGCTGACGGGTGAGACTAGCTTTGCCCCCTGGGAGGGTCTAGGACTGGAGCAGCTGCTGGGACCTTACATAGACCACTGAGCAGGAGGCTTTGCCCAGCCCAGTGAGGACACAGCTGCAGGGTCCCCATCAGTAACCACAGACTCCAAGCCACAGTGGGAGGCACCCACTGTCTCACCCTGAGGACACACAGCACCTCTGCCGCTCACTGCTCAGAATTCCTCTGTGGAGGGAAACACCTGGTCAGTGCCGGTCCACAGACATCCCCGGCATACCACGTGCTACACCCCAAGTCTCTCATATAAATAAACCACATTTCCAGGGATGGGTTTCCTGGACCACCATCACATGTGGCCAAAGCTGGAGGAGGGAGAGCGCAGAGGGCTCCGGGAGCCACACCTGAGCTGCCATTTCACTGCGGCCCCACGGAGGGGGCTGGGATTGGGGCTTAGACAGCCCAGTGTGGACGTCCTGGAGAACAAAGCATTTCAAGATGGGCAGGTTTGTGAGAGGATGTGCCACGCTTGGCAAATACTCAGACGCGTGAGAACGTGAGGTACCGAGGCAAAGCCTAAGGACTGACTGAGCGTCCCAGTGTCACAGGGCAATGCACGGGCCGGACGAGGGAGCGCATCGGGATCCAGGTTGCAAAGAACGCTCTCTGCCCTAAGAAATAATTGTAAAATATGCATAACCATTTAGGGAGGTGTATTTGACAGGCAACCAACTACACATATTCAATGTGTACCATTTGATAAATTTGGCATTTCTATAAACCTGAGAAATCACCACCAATACCAAGAGAATGAATATATTTTCAACCTCAAAAGCGTATCCATATTCTTTGAAATTCCTTTCTTTTTTGACCCTTGTCCCCAGTTCCCAGGCAAACATTGATCTGCATTTTCCCCATAAACATTCAATTTCTTGTTTTAGCATTGCACAAATTTGAAATAATATATTGTGGCCCTGTCTTTATATTACATTTGGCATTTTAAAACTTAATCCCCACTACATCATACATCCATGTCTTTCAGTTGCTAACAGTGCCCAGTCTGTGGATATTGCACAGTGTATTTCAACAATCACCCACTGAGAGATGCGGGTCATTTCCAGCTTGCGGTGATTGTAAGGAAAGCCGCTCTGAACGTTTGAGTGCGCCCAGTGTAAGCACGTGCAGTGTGTGTGTCTTTCTCTCTGATATGCAGCAGAGGGACACGCTAGGAGGCATGTCTTCAACGTTTTAGGAAGTACCAGACCATCTTGTAAAGGGATTCCGTCACTTTCACTCCAACCAGCGGGACCTGAGAGCAGTACCGGTGCCGCGTCCCGGCCCGCACTGCGCACGTCAGTCACGTGGACTTCAGACGCTCTCACAGGACTGTAGGGCCCTCTCACTGTGGCTTTGGTCTGCACTTCACTGGCGCCTTCTGAGGCCGAGCATTTCTGCCTGTGCTTATTTGCCATCTTCATATCATATTTGGTGGACCTTCTATAGAAATAACTTTCTACAGCAGGTGGAGGAGGCACATTCATTCCCCAGGGGCTGCCCTGGAAGAGCCTGGCCCACGGTGGCGGCAGCAGAAGCAGAAGACACTGGTTGTCCTGAGCAGCAGACGCTGGAATGTCCCCCTCCCTGCAGATGAGACAGAGCTTCCCCTGGTCTCAGGTCCCACAGGCCTGCAGCTCTGTGTGAGCAGGAGGCCGCTGTCACAGGAGTGGCTGTGAGAGGCATCCTTGTCCTTAGCTCTCAGCCCAGTGAGGGTCAAGGAGCCTGAGCTGCCAGACCTGATCCGGGAATGGACCGTGGACCACACAGGATGGATGCAATCATAAGTGATGGGGAGAACGGAGGCCGAGTGGGGACATACAGGTGACAGCACACACACGGGGCCTTCCTGATGTGCACTGACTCGGGCACAGCCGGGTTCTGTGTCCCTGGGCCTTCCTGACCCATCATGGGCTCTGTTCCCAGGACAGCTCCCCCTGACACACAGGACCATCCCCTCATTGGAGAAAACTGCACAGTGTGTTGCTGCCACAGACAGGCCTCAGAGGCAGCATTCAAAGGGTGTGACAGATGCTCCCATTGAAGTCCCCTTTGGTGGGTCTCAGACCTGAGTCCAGGCCAAGCAAACTGAGAAAGCAGCTGTCTTAGCAGAGGAGTGGGGACTGCACCAGGGAACCACATTGCAGGGGACAGGAGGTTTTTGTCTCACTTCCCCATGGCCCTGCAGCTCTGTGGGAGCACTCAGACTCTTGTCATAGGACTGGCAGTAATAGTCGGCCTCGTCCTCAGCCTGGAGCCCAGTGATGGTCAGGGTGCCAACGCTGCCAGACCTGGATCCAGAGAATCGGTCGGGGATCCCGGAGGGCCTACTGCTAGTACGATAGATGACGGTTTTAGGGGGTTTTCCTGGGACCTGTTGGAACCACTGCACATTGTAACCATCCCCGATATTGGAGCTGCTTCCAGTGCAGGAGATGGTGATGGTCTGTCCTGGGTTCCCAGACACTGAGGGAGGCTGAGTCAGCACAGACTGGGCCCAGGATCCTGCACGAGGGAGATACACAGAGATGGTGATTCCGGGTCCAGAGACAGGAGCAGGAAGAAGACCCCCAAGTGTCCTCCCCAGGTCTCTTCCCCTGTCCCCTTATCCACTCACCTGTGCAGTGAATGAGGACCGTTAGGAGGAGAGGGGACCAGGCCACGGTGGAGTCCATCCCTGAGTCCTGCCTTCTGTGGCCCCACAGCTGAAGCAGAGCTTCCTCCAAACCTCTCCCTTCCCTTCTTCATACTCTGAGGGAGGGAGGGGCCACTCATGCAAATGAGATCCCCTGATTCCTGATCCCTCATTGCGCCCTCCCTCAGGTACCTGTGCCTGGGGATTGCAGGGGGGTGGGGGTGAGCCTGTGTGAGTCCCAGGGCATGGCAAGGTCACAGTTGTGTGCCCTGAGCAGAAGGCATCAGGCAGTGCCAAGTCATAGGTCCAGCTCTGATTACCCTAGACCTTCAGGAACAGTCCCTGAGCGCCCCCTGGTGCCCAGACCTAGACACACCATTGTGTGACAAGCTGGCTGAGGCCCATCACAGACAGACCCTGCCTCCCACAGCCCTGTTCACTGACCTGCTCCCTTAGGGACGGTCCCAGTGCCCCTTTATGGGCAGTCCCCATCACTCCGGGACACTTTCATGTTCTACTCAGACCCCTCAGGGTGAGTCGGTCCACGTGTCCCTCGGCTGGTCCGTGGTGTGCACCGCGCTGCTTTCACTCAAGTTATCTTCCCCGGAACGGGATCAGGCCCAGAGCAGTGACTGTCCCACGGCGGCGTGAGACCTACTTCAGGACACGTTTATGTTTTACCGTGATTCCTCCCTCGTTAGAAATTAATCACTATTTCTCCTAAGCACAAGAAGTACACATTCTGTCAATGCCCTTCCTTTTTTTCAGCAGACGATAAGTATATTTTTATTCATATAATTTTGGCCAAATTTTACCTATTAACTGGTATCTTCATTATTTTATAAATTGAATAAGTAATTCACAGTGGTCCCATTTATATTTGAATAAGAGTCGGATACCTGATTTTTTGAGTCAGGCTCTCTCTGATCCCAGGCCCCTGGACACAGAAGGGACGGTGACAGTGATAGGACCACCTGTGGCCAGGACCTTGTGACTGGGGATCCTCAGACATGACTTCAAGGTCACCTAGGGAAGGAGTTTAGGGAATAAAACCAGAAGGGGACGCATCATGGATTGATGAGCTGGTCCTGGTGCTGGTCCTCTGGGACTGTCCTCCCCTGAGGGAGGGGCAGGCGAAGCAGAGGCTCCCAGGGGATGTGGGCAGGGTCCCCTTTCCCACTTGTAACCCTGCTCCCCCGTGTTAGTCCCTCAGGGAAAGGAGGCCGTACTTCGGACTTTCTGCTGCCCCCGCCCTTTCCTAAGGATACTTCATTTCAGACCATTCCTCAGGGATGGGAGGGGTGTGGCTCTCCTCAGAACTGAGCTTTTGCAGGATATTAAAAAGGTCGGCGGTCAGAGCTGCTCATTTGTGAGACCGGAACCACCTTGCCTGTGTCCCTGGTCAGTTTCCGGTGTCCACAGACCAGACCCAGCTGACCGATGATGAGGGCAGAAGGCAGAGAGACGCACGTGGTGGGACCAGTTAGGGAAACATTCTATCTGTTCTCTGATGGGGACCCAGGTCTCCCAGCCATGTGTCAGCATGTGACAGACCCAGTTCCTACTCCAGGGACAGGCACCAGGTTCCCTAGGAGAGTCAGACAGTCCCCTCCCTGGGCACAAGGAAGGTGTCAGGGTGCTGCTGTGAGGGTCTCCTGGAGGCCAGGGACCCGGGTCCGTTGGTAGCAGGGCTGAGTCGTCCTCACATGGCAGGCTGCTGTGGGATCAGATGCCTCGAAGTGCTGAGGGGTTTCTCTCACAGGAGGAAATCAGCCTGGTGACACCGGGGTCAAGTAAACCTCAGAGAAAGTGTGAGAACTAGCAACTCCCCACTTGTCTTCTGGAAAACAAACCTCCCTGAGTCACCACTGAATGAGCAGGGGCACTGTGGTTACAGTTTCATCTCAGGGATGACCTTGGGACCTCACCCACACACACTTGCCAGTGACCTTCAACCAGGAGGAGCAGCTACTCCCCTCCCACCCAGTTTCTAGGACCAGCCGCTCCCCACATCCCATCCGTCACTTCCTCCCTCTGACCTTCCTTCTCCAGCTCCCCTGCTCCGTCTCGCTCCAGCACCAGGCTCATCTCTCACCAAACCACCGCCTCCTCCTGCTCACGGACCTGCCTCTCACCCCCTCCTTCCTCTGCTGTGCCGCAGCTGGAACTCGGACACGTCATCAGCGTCTCTGTCTCCCTAGTCACACCCTCCAGTGCCCCTCGCCCCTACCTGAGCCCAGCACACACAAGGGGTCCAGTTTGTGCTGAGCTTACATAGGCCCAGGAATAGTCGCCATCTGGAGTCAGACACAGCTGAGCTCTGTGTGTGTCCCCGGTGCTGCCCTGACCTGTCACGGATTCTCCTGGGCAGCCCGCCTCTGTCATGAGGGACTAGCTGCTGGGTGACAGACCATCAGATGACACGCTGTTTCCTAAGACAGACTTTGGGGATATACATTGAGATAGTGGGCTACGCGTTCTAGACAGTGCTCCCTGATATGAGTGTGAGACACTAGATTCTGATTAAATAAATAAACAGTCAGGGATACGTAAAATCCACACTTTGGAAGAGGAAGTTTTTGTCCAAGTGTGCAAAAGGCAGTAGAGCATTTCCCATATTTTCCTTTTCCTAACCTGGTCCTGGCAGGACCAGCCCACAGCGCCCCCTGCTGGTCTCTGATCCCGGGCCCACCAGCCCCTAGACCACACCCCACACTCCTGGAGGGCAACCTGATTTGCACTGGGACCATTGGGATGTCACTACCCGGAACAGGAGGGTGAATAGGTTCCTCCATGGGGTTGGGAACTAAGACATTAATTGTCTCCTCATAACCACTGACTTCCAGGCGGCTACATGCAGGACGCATTCACCGTGTTTATGTAGCCAATTTCAGGTTTTCTCGACATTTCTTTGCTTCTTCTTCTTGTGTGGCACCTTACACATATAGGAACACCTTAATCCAAGTTCAAGGCTCAAAACCTTCACTGCGCTCTGCGGTTTACACTGACACAACGTCTGTGTGAATTACAGGACATTGTGTTGTCGGCGAGTGTGGGAGACACTGCTGTCCGGTTCCCACCCCCACTGCCCAGGCACCTGCGGGTTGTGTCCCTCTTGGTCCCTCAGATCAACGCTGTCAGAGAGAGAGAGTCCTCCTGCTCTCCACTGCGACCTATCATGTGTCCTGTAGCTCTATTCTGATGATTTATTCTTTCCTCTTCTGAATATATTATATATTTATAGTCCTTTTCCCTTATTTAGTCTAATCTTAAAATTATTTTCAGTCTAAAGATTGAAAAATTAGACACTACTATAAACATCATTTTTTGTATGTATATTGTTTTCCCCTTTTCAACCTAATGCCCTCATTCCACATTGAGTCCTAGTCAACTTTTTTGAAAATGCTCCAAATTTGAACTTGAAGAACAAACAGAGTTTTCTCCATATATTCATGTAATTTTGATAATTTGGTAGTATTGAGTGTTGCATCATAGGCTCTAGACTTGAATGAACTCAAATGCTTTTAAACAACCTGTAAATAATCAGGATTTTTGTTACTAAACTGGTACTGCGTAAAGGTTGTGAGCCTGACAGCCAGGCCCTTAAAGGGACAGGGCTCCCTCCTGTACCTGGGATCCCAGAAGCTCCTCAAGGATGTGGCCTCAGGAGAAAGAGAACATTCTGCTGTGTGCAGATGTCAGAGCTGAAGGAATGATCAGCACACCTGGGCCAGGCTTAGGGGACAGACATGGGACTGGGCCGCGGGGAACCTGAGGCTCCTGGCTCTCACAAGTGGGGATTCTCTCTGTCATTCCCAGTCAGTATGAGGGTGGAGATAATGTAGCTTCTGGTGACAAAGAAAGTTTCTTTTCATCGGACGAGCAGGAAGAACAAGAGTGGGTTTGGTTTCTTTCCTAAAGTTGGAACGACTCAGAAGCATCAGTCCCTGCAGCTTTACTAGCACAGGGACAGAGAATCCAAAAACTGATACGGAGGAATGGAGGGCAGATGTTCCAACACTTTACCTGGACTGCGTGGCCCTGTGTCACTGAGGTGTATTCAGCTCCATGTCATGACAACCAGCCTCGTGCATCCTCAGGCTGCAGCCCTGTGTGACCCCGGAGGCTGTGTGCACTGACCTGACTCTGGAGAGCTGGGATGGAACTCAAGGGGGTCCTCCATGCATCCCAGGTCACACACTTAGGGGCTCTGCCTGGGGATCTGGACCCACGTCAGAGATGCCCACAGTGACCCTGCTGCTCCCCTGGGGAGAGATTCCGCAGCACCTTCGTGGTTGGAGTCTCCTCGTGCACACCCTGGGGAGTCTGTGCTCCCTGACATTGCAAAGACCCCTGGGAACTTGTGTTGGTTAAAAGCTGCAGTGGGACATGAGGAGAGGGCAGGACACACTCCAGTTCTCGTGGGCTCAGGAAACTCCCCCACACAAATTCCTATGGGTTCTGGGAGGTACGAGCTGTAGAAAAGTCACATCCAGGGACATACTTCACCCCCCTTCTCCGGAGCACGCTCAGTTCTCCCAGCAACGGTGGGGCTCTCCTGCATCCTCTCAGGTCCCACAAAGGGCTTTCCTGTCCTCAGGCCCTCAATCTGCACACCTATCTTGCCTAACGCCCTTCTCCCTGACATCACAACTCCGGTACCTGGGTAAGTGCGAGGCCAGCTCTGTGCCTGGATTCTCCCAGACCTGCGCCTTCACAGAGCACCTGAGGTGTCTTGTCTCAGGGACACAGGGTGCCTCAGGTCTCTGGAAGGGATGGGAGGACTCTGCTGTGATCTCTGGATTTGACTCCTTAACTGTAGACCAGCTTCTTATGCTGCCCCAGGTCTCCTTTCCTTCCCACCCTCTGCCACAGGAGGGGCTGTCCAGGCAAATGTGTGTCCCTCCAGGGGCTGCCCAGCCCCTCCCTGATCCCTCCTGTGAGCCCTGAGCTCAGCTCACACCAAAGACTGAGGGGGATGGAGGTTGGCTTCCCCCCTTGGGAGAGCCCTGGGAGGAAGCACCTGCTGAGACCCCACACAAAGGTTCCTCCTCAGGGGACTCTGCCAGGCCACAGAGGACACAGATGCTCAGTCCCCAGAAGTAAGCACAGAGCCCAGCCTCCAAACCAGGACCCCACTTAGTGAACCGTCCTCCCTGAGCAGCTGTGCAGGGACCACAGCAAAGTCCCACAGCGCCCCCTGTTGTCGGCAGGGCACACATCTCCATGTTCCCTAAAGGCCTTAGAGCGCAGCTGGTCCCTGCAGCTCAGCAGGTCACTGACTGTGTCCTCACGTCTATGACCGCACTCCTCGGTGCTGTGACTCTGACCCACTGTGTGTAGTCACAGTACAGTCCCTCATCCAGGATGGAGTCCCTGCCTGTGGCCCATTCCTGACTGCTGAGATACACATGCCTCTCAAGTTCCGATGACACTGTCGTTCTCGATGCTCTGCACACAGTATGTCCACAGTCCCCACACCGCCCTGTACCACTCCCGGTGGCTACGGGCAGGTTCCCATCTACATTCTCTGGGACCACGCAGGTTCCACTGTCTGCTGATGTCTATTATTTGTTCTCACTTTATTGTATTGTTTGCATAAGTACCTGGTATATTTCACACATACACACCTGGTGAGGCCCCTCTCTGATGATAACTCTCACACACACACCCTCTCTACAATGATTAAGGGAAAATCTTTTATATCTGATTCAAAGCATTTAGTGTCAGTTGGCATTTGGTCAGGTCTCCTCCCTCCTGTCTCCCGTCTGTAGCCTGTAAACGAGCACACGTGACCCGCCGCCCCAATCTCTAGCACTGTCCTTACAGGTAACGATGAGCAACGCTTTATCCCATTGCACTTCCAGAAAAAGTGTCAGTTTAGACCGACTGGAGGATGACTCTCGGCCGTTGGGCAAGGCACGAGCAGTTCTGATAAAACTCACGGCAGGGCACCACTGCATCCGCTGGTGTCATCGCTGGCTCTGTTTGGACCCTCTAACTTCTCACATAAGACCCAGGAGGACGTGCTCTAGGAATCCGATTGGCCTGTTTTCCTGAGGGAGGTGGGATTGCAAGATGCCATGCTGGGGAAGAACCACAGGTTCAGCCTGTAGAGCAGGACTGAAACTATAAGGATGCTCACTGTCCTGTTTTTCCACTTCCCATTCTGGATGTCCTGCACCTTTGCTTAGCACCTGGTCCAGATTTTTACCTGGCAGGGAGAACCAGAAATCAGTCCCGTATGCCCATATGCTCCAAACCCATAAACTTCTAGAGATGTGGGCGATGTTTTTATTATGTTTCTACTATGATTCACTCTATGCCACATTCTCTTCGTAACCACGTCGTCTGACAAGGTCCGGGCGTGGGAAGAGAGATTCAAAGGAGTCCATCTTCTAGGGGAGAACACGGCATGGGGAGGGGATAGGCAGTGATTTTTCCTGGCTTTGCTCTCAGTAACCTGCTTGCTGCTATTGTTCATGGTCTTACCTTGTGCCCTGATTCCCATGGGAACGGGCCATAGGAAGAAAGAGACTCCAACAGAGTCTGTGATTGATTTTGAGGGAAACTCTGAAGGGACAGCCAGTTCTCCCCGGACCACTGAGTCAGGCCAAGTTGCTTAAACAATGTGTTTATGAACCTGAATAAGAAATCATCCCCGACTGTTCCCATGAGAACTCTTGAATCAGTTCCAATAGGCTAAACTGTTACCTGCCTATATGTTTATTTCACTGATCAAAAGGTGGTGGGATTGTTAGACATTTATACTTCAAG
>PVJI01028270.1:0-16709 GCA_004026765.1 Micronycteris hirsuta
CTAAGGGGGAGGAGGGAGGTTGGGGGGGTGGGACGGGAGGGGAAGGGAGGGGGGAGGGGAGAGGCTGCAAATAACTGTAATTAAACAAAAAAAATTAAATAAAAAAAAATAAAAAAACAAAAAAAAAATAAAAAAAAATAAATTAAAAAAAAAATAAAAAAAATAAAAAAGGATAAATCCAGAGAAACAGAATAGATCTATTAGTTCTATTAGTTTTGCTTAGTTTATTTAAAAAAATGTATTGCTTGTGAGAAATTAATAACTCAATTCTAACTTAGCTTTAAGAATTTTTATTTACACATTTGATTATTTTTTAGTTTAATCTCTATTTTGTTTTTGTTTCATGGCAATCATTTAGTTTTTCTCAGTGCCTCTTTGATTGACTTCATATGGTGTTGGTGTAATACAAGTCTCTTTTAACAATGTTTTGTAGCCAAGATTCTTGTACTCAGAGTGGACAAGTCAAAGAAAGGCATGTTGTATACCTACAGAATGCTACCTGAGAAGATTTATTTTGATGTGTATCCCATGTTTTGAAAAACTAAGTTTAAGGTAATAATAAAAAATCAGGTCAG
The DNA here is from genome assembly GCA_004026765.1 of Micronycteris hirsuta. Lineage (NCBI taxonomy): Eukaryota > Metazoa > Chordata > Mammalia > Chiroptera > Phyllostomidae > Micronycteris > Micronycteris hirsuta. Next base: position 576 of record PVJI01028270.1, read on the forward strand.
AATTAATGAGTTTCTATACATGAGTCTACCAGATACACAATATAATTCATAACTGCTTAGTTTCCTTTATTCATTTGTGTGGCAACTTCTATCAATATTTTCATAAATTCTACAAAATTACTGTTTTCATGTAATTCTCCATTTTTCATGGAATACTCTTTGATAGCATAGCCTCTTTATCAATATCTGAGAAGAACCTAAAAATCTAGTTTATTTTAAGACATTTAGTTGACAAAAAGCATTTTAGAACATATATCCAACATTTAGTTTGAGGATTGTGTTTAGACTCTAAATATTCAGCAGAATTCAAAACCTATTCATTTCACCCACATGGAAAACCTGGAGGTTTACAGCACACAGTTGAATTAGGACTTCTGACCTATCCTTGGTTGGATATATCCTTGATTGGAACTATAAATCTACTTTTATTTATATATATATATAAATATATAAATATATAAATATATATCCTGTATCTATTGATTGCCAATCTCTCCTGAGGGGCTTTGCATGCAAACTATTTCTGATGTCAGGTTCTATGGATTTGTAGATTGTGTTTTAATTAGTTTGTTTCCCTACATTAAAAAAAAAACACCTGTCAATTAACTTTTATTGAGTCTGTTGAAAAGGATGGATGGAAACTTATACCATTTCCCTGGAGGTACCCCTCTTTACTCTTCCAGTATTGTTCAGAAAGTAATATGATTTCCATTGTGTTGTATCTTATTCCTTGTTAGTTCTCTAAAGCTCCTTCTGCTCTTTAGTCTCTCAAGCTGGCAATTCTTTATGATGATTTTTTTCTATTATCATGTTGCATTTGTTTTACACGGAATCTATATCTGGCATTAGAGGGAAACACTGGGAATTCTGAATATGTTTGTTATAGGGAAAGACTTGAAATTAGTGGAAGTGTGTCATAGGGAGTGTGTTTTGAGGATCAAGTGAATGTCAATTAAAATTTATTATAGAATGAATGATGTAAAAAGTGACTTTCAAAATTGCAGATATCTATCAATAACACTTAGCAGTGTTATTTAAAAGATGAACTTTTAAACCTTTGCATTTCAAAGATTTTTATTAATCATTAAACTTTGTTCCTATTCTTTTGCATAAAGGATAGCACAAAGCATAATGATACAGAATGCTAAATAATCTCAAATAGGGCAAGCACTCTTTTACCTGTGTAGTTTGGTACTCAGGATACATTTGCACCAGGTGGGAACACAATCAGTGCTCTTTGAAAAGATATGAGGACAATAAAATCTCTGTACAACCTACACAGTTTCAGACTTTGACAAGCTACAGTGGCAAATAACAATACAATTTAGAAAAATTATAATTTAACACTCAACTAGTACAGTTTTTCCCTTTCATAATTTATTTTATTTTAAGAATTTGTATTTACCTTTGGCATAGAATGTCATGTCAAAGAATGCTTCTTTGTGAAAGTCTCATGGATTCTTGCTAAGAGGGAAACTGCATGCTCATATTTTATTTTCTTTTAGTAGCATCGTTTTGCTTGTCACCTGTGAATATCCTGTAACTTGCATACCTCACTTGATGCATGTGTTTCTTTTAGACTCTGCAGTCACAGAGAGAATGAATGGCACTTCATAATGCCATGGCATCCTTCCTTCTCTCCCTATATGAAGTTTACCTTGTCTTCAAGGTCAATTCAAATCTCATCACCTTCAGTTGCAAAGCATACAGTGACTTCCTTTATTTTGTGAACTAACATTTGTGCTTGTGCTCTTCCTCTAGTGTTAATTCCTTATCAAATTTTTACCCTTATGTACTGCTTAATTTGGATTTTTTAAAGTATATTTTATTGATTATGCTATTACAGTTGTCCCATTTCCCCTCCTTTATTCCCCTCTGCTCTGCAACCCATCATCAACCAGCATTCCCCCCCACCCCCCGCCACCTTAGTTCATGTCCATGGGTTGTGCATATAAGTTCTTTGGCTTCTTCATTTCTTATATTATTCTTAACCTCCCCCTGTCTATTTTGTACCTATGATTTATGCGTCTTATTCCCTGTACCTTTTCCCCCATTCTCCCCACTCCCCCTCCCCCCTGATAATCCTCCATGTGATCTCCATTTCTGTGATTCTGTTCCTGTTGTAGTTGTTTGCTTAGTTTGTTTTTGGGTTTTTTTAGGTTCAGTTGTCATTTTACTGTTCATATTTTTGATCATCTTCTTTTCTTAAATAACTCTCTTTTACATTTCATATAATAAGTGCTTAGTGATGGTGAACTCCTTTAACTTGACCTTATCTGGGAAGCACTTTACCTGCCCTTCCACTCTAAATGATAGCTTGGCTGGATAGAGTAATCTAGATTGTAGGTCCTTTCCTTTCATGACTTCAAATACTTCTTTCCAGCCCCTTCTTGCTTGCAAGGTTTCTTTTGAGAAATCAGCTGACAGTCTTATGGGAAATCCTTTGTAGGTAACTCTTTCCTTTTTCCTTGCTACCTTTAAGATTCTCTCCTTCTCTTTAATCTTGGGTAATGTAATTATGATGTGCCTTGGTGTGTACTTCCTTGGGTCCAACTTCTTTGGCACTCTCTGTGTTTCCTGGACTTCCTGGAAGTCTATATATTTTTTGATAGGTTAGGGAAGTTTTCTTTCATTATGTTTTCAAATAAGTTTTCAATTTCTTGCTCTTCCTCTTCTCCTTTTGGCACCCCTATGATTCAGATGTTGGAACATTTAAAGTTGTCCTGAAAACCTGGTGGTTCCTAAGCCTCTCCTCATTTTTTTGAATTCTGTTTATTCATTCTGTTCTGGTTAAATGTTTGTTTCTTCCTTCTGGTCCAAACTGTTGATTTGAGTCCCAGTTTCCTTCCTGTCACTGTTGGTTCCCTGTACATTTTCCTTTATCTCACTTTTTTTAACTGTTGTTCAAGTACAGTTGTCTACATTTACCTCCCACCATTCCCCCCACCCCAGCCATCCCCAACTCCCTCCCCTGATTCCACCCCCCTTGGTTTTATACATGTGTTCTGTATAGTTTTTCCTGAAAACTCTTCCTCCTTTTCCCCCATTATCCCCTCCTACCTCCCCTCTGGTTACTGTCAGTTTGTTCTTAATTTCAATCTTTCTGGTTATATTTTGCTTGCTTGATTTGTTTATTGATTAGGTTCTACTTAAAGGTGAGATCATATGGTATTTGTCTTTTACCACTTGGCTTATTTTCCTTAGCATAATGCTCTCCAGTTCTATTCATGTTGTTGCAAAGGGTAGGAGCCCCTTCTTTCTTTCTGCTGCATAGTATTCCATTGTGTAAATGTACTATAGTTTCTTGATCCACTCATTTACTGATATGAACTTAGGTTGTTTCTAGCACTTGGCTATTGTAAATTGTGCTGCTAAACATGTTTCACTTTTTATAGCCTTCACTTTTTTCTTTATTTTGTGACCATACTCAACCAATTCTGTGAGCATCCTGATTACCAGTATTTGAACTGTGCATCTGATAGGTTGGCTATCTTTTCATTGCTTAGTTGTATTTTTTCTGGAGTTTTGATCTGTTCTTTCATTTGAGCCATATTTTTTCATCTCAGAGTGCCTGTTACATCATAAGGGGTGGAGCGTTAGGTATTCGTCAGGGTGGGGCAACACACATTGTTGCACTGTGGTGTTGTATGTGGGGGAAGGGTCTGAGAGGGAACAATGCCACTTGTCCAGCTCTCTGCTCGCTTTCAGTCACTTCTGCAGCTACCCATAAGGAAATTGGACCCTTCTGGTGCTGATTCCCAGGTGGTGGTTTTGTGTGCAGTCTAGGATCCTGTGGGTCTCTCCAACAAACTCCCCTGTGAGGCTTGGAGTTTCTCCCACTGCCTCAACCCCCCCTCCCCCCACAGGTTTTTTCAGTCAGAGGTTTTTAGGCTTTATTTCCCCACACTGGAACCCTGGGATGCACAGTCTGTCTTGCTCCCCAGTTGTTCCTCCTGGTTTGTCTGCATGCAAATGTGGGACTGCCCCTCTGCCTTGCCAGCCTGGTGCTCCAGTGTGCGCCTTGCTATGAGTCCTCACTGCCTGGTTACTCGTCTCTGCCCCTCCTACTGGTCTGGATGAATGTTTCTTCTTTAACTCCTTGGTGTTGGATTTCCATACAGTTCAATTTTCTGGCATATCTGGTTGTTTTTTGTTTTTAAGTTAGTTGTTGTCCTTTCTTTGGTTGTGTGAGGAGGCACAGTGTATCTAACTATACCTTCATCTTAGCTGGAAGTCCTCTAAATATAGTATTTCTTACTTGATTAAAATATATCTGGCTCAACTCCAAAGTTAACATCAGTGTTGTTGGGGGAAGCAATAGTATTTATCCATACACAGTGGGACAAGGCAAAGATTTCCACTATTAGGCACTACCATTTAACACTGTACAGAGATACCAGCCAATTCAGTTAGATAAAAGACATAAATTAGAGGGATGCAATTTGAAAAGGATAAGATGTCAATTCTCACTAATTACAGCTGCTATTATAGTACACATAGAGAATATAAAACAAATCAAGAGAAAAAGTACAAACAATAATAAAAATCAATAAAATGGGTGGATACGGAGTTACTATTCCTTTATCAATAACTTTATTATTTGAAAATTATAAATATTTAGCATATTTAGTGGAGGGAAGATTATTGTATGTTTATAGCAGTCATAAGCTATATGACCTAAGAAAAGTTATATCCTCAGCTCTAAAGTGCATAAAAAGACAGTATCTAGTGCAAATATCTAAATTTAGTAACCACTTAATAAACTCTGGTGCTCTACCCTGTCCTTCCTCTAAGGATAGAATATATTACAATGTCTCTCTGAATTGCTCTGAGAATGGTGGTAGGGGAAATGCAAACTGATAAACCAAATTACCGTAGGATGTCCATTTCCTCTCTAGAGTCAATGACCACTACATACCGTCTCCTGGGATAGGAGATGAGCTTCATCTTTTTGCCAATTTTAATCCATTAATGGTACAAGCTGGGGATATTTTGTAATTAGGTATGTGGCTACCTCTGAACTAGGTAGGAAAGAAAAATCTATGATTAATTATGCATTACTTTTTCAGAAGAGTGCATGGCTGCAGAGGTACCATGTGTTTATGGGAACAGACTGCATGAGAATATGAATCACAGATTTCTCCACTTCTCAATTTTCATCACCACAATTTTAGCTAGAATTCTTACATTATTAAGATCAAAGATCACAAATACTATGACATAAATGCATACATAGTACTTATGGTCTGTGGATAGTCAATATATACTTTTATTAAAATCACAATCAAGATTTATTATGTATAAAAGCAAATGTTTCAAAGGCAAAATCCAGGATAATACTTGTTATATGAAATTTCTATTGGCTCATGCTCTCTCTCTCTCTCTCTTTCATCACTTTAAAATTATGCTTTAAAGACAGTATTTTTAATTCAAATTTAACTTTGTATTAAAGTCATAAAGTCAATAGAACAATGTTATTATTAAACCTAGTATTATATTTTCTAAAAAAACAAAGTACACAAGAACCTTAACCTTTAAATAAATATTATCATTCAAATTAGTTATATTAGAATGCTAATTACTTATTCCATTGATACTGTTATTGTTTTAGTCATTTTCTGAGCTTTTCTAATTACCATTATAGCCTGAGGCATTTTTTAAAATATCTTCAATATTGACAAGTCTTTGTCCTCTCACACAGTAAATTATGTATGTGGAAATAGCTAGAAATAATTTAGAGACAACTTAGGGGGAAAATATGTATTCGGGTTGAATTATATTGCTTGGCATTAAAATGAAAAAAAAAATTAAGTTTGTAAAGTAGTAAAACTGGCTTATCGGTATACGGCTTATTGTTTTCAAAGAATTTGTATATACACAAAAGAAAAAAAAGTCCAAAATGCTTTAAGTGATTACACTGTTGTCAGAATAGATTTCCCTTCCCATGGTAGGTTCATGACAAATCCTTCTGGTTCCTTATCTTGTGTTGATAACTGAATCAGCTTCAAGCTAGCAGAAAGAGATTTACTGAGATTTCTCATGTGGAGAACAGAGAGTTTCTTGATATACTGTGTGCACTGTGGTGTAATGGACTAAAGTCTTGCAGATGTGAATTTCAGACCTGATATTGCTTGTGTGTAATGTTCAAAGTAATCTCTGGCATCTTTGATGTTAGTGTCTGTGGAATGGGATTATACAATATGACAAGTTGTTAGGATAAGTAAAACATTATGTAAAGTACTAAAACTCGATGCATAATATATAGTACTAATGTGTTTAGTTTCTGGCTGCCTTAAATTGAGTTTGGAATAAGATAGGGTATAATAAAATCATAATGATGAAATATTCCAGGTCTTTTTTTTTCTATCATGGCATCTAGTATAATAGACTATAGAAGTTTAGGTCTATACACTGGTTCTGCATGAATAGACAACTGTTTGTTTGCGAATAGTTTTTGTGCCATGGACAATTTTATTTCTGGACATTTTTCTACATTCAGTCTAAGACACGAGTTAATCTGTGATCCTGGGCATGAAGAGAGAATGAATGAGTGATGCCCACATGTAAAGCTCTACTTAAGGAAGATGACATTTTCAGAGATCCTAGTGATAGAGTGCTCGAGGGGTCCCCATTAGAGCTTACATTCCTGATCTTATAATTAACATTAAAAAACATCCTTTTACAGTATAATTTTATTTCACTTGACTTAGGGTGGTGAATACATAATAAAATTTACAGATGATGTATGATAGAATTGTATACCTGATCCTATATAATTTTATTAACTAATATCACCCCAATAAATTCAATTAAAAATAGAGGATAAAAAATAAATTATTGTTAATATAACTACAGTGACCTTCCTCCTTATGGGTGTATACACCCATGAGTTTTAACACATACATAGTTACTTACAATAGTCAAGATTTGGAAGCAGCTTAGTGCCCATCAGTAGATGAGTACATAAAGCTGTGATATGTTTACACAATGGAATACTACTTCACCATAAAAAAGATGGAAATCATTGTGTGACAGCAGGGATGGACCTGAAGAGTATTATAATTAACTTTGTAACAATTAGAATTCACCAAAGATTTCAACAAGAGTATTGGTTGTCTAATTTTGGATAATCATCTCAGAAAACTGTTCCTAAGATTATTTAAGATAACTATACTGTAAAGAATTATAGAAGTAAGTATAGAACTTGACCCTTTTGGGAAAGAAGGAACATCATTTTTGTTTTGGATTTTGCTTTGTCCTGAATGTGATTTTGTGAATAAAAATCAGTTAGTGCCACTTCTTGGGCTTTGTTTTTCTTGTTTTCCTTTGAACCTCTAAAAACTTGAATGTGGTTTGATATTTGGGAAGCACCAATGTTGTCCTTTAGGTTTGTGTTTCAGAAACTTAATTTTATACTTACACATCTCAATTTTATACTTCCACATTTCATTTTTCCCCCTTTTAAAAAGAGTATAGTTTTGCATTGAATTGGTCCTTTGGTTACATCTAGATAGAAAGACACTGACTCCATTTGGAAGATCCTCATTTCTGCTGGTAAATTTATTGGCAGTTTTAAGAAGCTGGATTGTTCACAAGGCATGAACATATGAAATTCCAGTTTCCAGTGGTGGAATTGATTTTCTTCCTTTGCAATCTAGAGCCGGCTGTAGTGCATGCTGGTGAACTGCAGAAGAAAAAATAATGTTCCATTATCATAAGGCATGAATAGCTGGATAAAAACTCCCTAACAAAAAGCTATATATACAAAAGCCATGGTACCCATTTTTTTTTTTTTTGCACAGCTTAACTCTCTGATTCTAAGACAGAAAAGAAAATGCAGACAAATGTACTTGAACAACAATCAAATTAAAAAAAGAAAAAAAATCAGAACTAAATCATTAGATTAGTCAAAGATTATCCATTGAGGTACTATATTTCTTCAGATATTCCTCTCCTCTATCATTTGTTATGCATTATTTCACAGAATGTAACTTAACTCACATGTTTGCAGGAAAACATGTGAGTTAAGTTACATGTTTGTAACTTAACTCACATGTTTGCTATTTAAAGACATATTTCATATGGGTCCAGAGACATATGAAAAGATGCTCACCATCACTAGCCATCAGAGAGATGCAAATTAAAACCGCGATGAGATACCACTTCACACCAGTCAGAATTACCATCATAAACAAATCAACAAACACGTGCTGGCAAGGCTGTGCAGAAAAGGGAACACTAGTACACTAGGGAGGGAATGCAGACTGGTACAGCCACTGTGGAAAACAGTATGGAATTTCCTCAGAAAACTAAAAATGAAACTGCCTTTTGACCCAGCAATTCCACTGCTGGGTTTATATTGTAAGAATCCTGAAACACCAGTTCAAAAGAACCTATGCACCCCAATGCTCATAGCATCATTATTTGCAATAGCCAAGTGCTGGAAGCAGCCTAAGTGACCATTGGTAAATTAGTGGATCAAAAAACTGGTACATTTACATGATGGAATACTATGCAGCAGAAAGAAGTAAAGAGCTCCTACCCTTCACAGTGGCATGGATGGAACTGGAGAGCATTGTGCTAAGTGAAATAAGCCAAGCATTGAAAGAAAAATACCATATGATCTCACCTATAAGTGGAACCTAATGAACAAAACAAACAAGGGAGCACAATATAACCAGAGACATTGAAGTTAAGAACAAACTGACAGTGACCAGAGGGGAGGAGGGAGAGGGATAAAAGGAGAAAGAAGGGGAAGGGGAAGGGTCAAGTCAAGGAACATGTATAAAGGACCCATGAACAAAGACAACGGGGGGGAGATTGAAAGTGGAAGGTGGGTAGGGCAGGGGAGAAAAAGAGGGAAAAGTGGAAACAACTGTAATTGAATAACAATAAAAAAAAATATATGCACCCCTATAATTCATTACAGCATTATTTATAATAGCCAAGATCTGGAAACAGCTCAAGTGCCTATTAGTAGATGAATGGATAAATAAACTGTGGTACATTTATACAGTGGAATACTATGTGGCCATAAAAAAGAAGGGAATCTTACCTTTTTTGATAACATGGATGGATGTGCATATTACATTAAGTGAAATAAGCAATTCAGAGAAAGACAAATACTGTATGATCTCACTTATATGTGGAAATTAATGAACAAAGAAACTGATGAACAAAATAGAAACAGTGACATGGATACAGGGAAGAGACTGACAGCTGTCAGAGGGGAGGGGAGTTGGGGGGTTGGATGAAAGAAGGAGAAGTTATTAAGCAATAAACATATGTTTATATAACACATAGATACAGACAACAACGTGGTGTTGGCCAGAGGGAAAGGAGGGTTGGGGTAAGTGGAGGTGGGCAAAGAGAGGGTGAATGGGGACAGAAAGAGACTTTGCTTAGGGCGATGAGCATATGGTGCAATGTGCAGATGATGTTTGGTCGAGTTGTACACTTGAAATGTATGGTTTTGTGAACCAGTGTCACACCAATAAATTCAATAAAATGACATAAATCAGCAAAATCTAAATAAAAATTTTATGTTATTTCATCTATCCATGCCTGAAGTTAGCGATAAAGGGCCAGTACGACCTTAAACCTCTAATGGTGCTCTCTTGAGGGCAGCTACCCAAGTTCTTCACTGAGAGTTTGCAATACCAAGTGTGCTTTAGTACAGTTTCTCGAACTGTTGCCTATGGACCATCTGTAACAAAATCCTCAGGATGCTAATAAAAAGGGTTGCTTGAGCCCTTCCTTCAGACCTACTGAGATAGAACACCTAGAGAGCACATTTTAAATTAATTTTATTTCTGGAAATAGAATTCATTGGATTAGGAGAAGCAGTTCTTATCAGCAAGGTAGTGAAATTGAACATAAAATCTTGACACAGCTGAAGACTTTTGCTGATTAATGTGTTACTTTATTCAATAATTATATGTTGAATGTCCACTATGAACTACACATTAGGAATAAAAAGATGAATAGGAACGTGATCCTACTACTTAAGAATGAAGAGTTTACTTGGGAGAAGACAGATGAATAAACATATAATACAATGTGATAATGTTGAACCAGGAGGCCTACGGTGATTATGCAGGATGAAAGAGGGAGTGACTTATTGCTTGGCTGGTTTGGGAAAGGCTTTATCACTGGAAGACCAAGGAAGGTTTTATTCACCAGAAGCATGGAAAAGTTGTACCGAGTAGAGGATTAACATGTAGAAGACCTTTAGAGGTACCAGGCAAATTTTAGTTCATTGAGATAGTACAAAGCTAGTTCTAGAGCAAAGATGGCAAATACAAGGCCCGAGGGCTGACTCTGGCCCTCCACCTTGTTTTATCCGGCCCAGCACCTTGTTCTACCCAGCAGTAGTGCCGAGCTCCTTGCCTCTAGCTAAGGAGCAGTTACATTTATACAGTCCTAAAATTACATTCGGCCCTTTGAAGGCAACATGGGGCTGATGTGGCCTTTGGTGAAAATGAGTTTGACACCCCCGTTCTAAAGGAAGAGGAAAGAATTGGTTAGAAAGGGACTAGTCAAAGAACAGGTATGAATGACTGTGGACATGGACAATGGGGTGGGGATTGACTGTGGGAGTGGAGGGTCAGGGAGAGCAAAGGTGGAAAAATTAGGACAACTGTAACAGAACAACAATAAAATATTTAATAAAATAGAAAGGGTTACAATCCGGAGGAATATTTCCAGGTGACTCTAAAATTTTGAACAAAGTTGTCCCATGATGAAAATATTTAGAAATTATTCTAGGTATTATGGATAATCAGGCTAAGTTAGAAATAAGAAACTTAGAAATAAATCAAGAAGAATTTTTATTCCAGGCATATAAAAATGAGGGTGCAATCTAAGTGAGGAGTTGTACAAATGGAACAAGAATTAAACAGGAGTGGCATTTTATAGCAAGAAATACTAGAATTTGCTAGATCTATTCTGACCTAAAACTCATCCATGAAATTATCTACTTTTCTATATTCATAGCTCAGGACTATATCATTATTTTTAAAAGTTCAATTTTGTCCCTTTTTGTGCATTTTGTCTGTGACAAACAGATCTTTCTTGATGTAGTGATTTATCTAAATAATATATTTTTATTAATACTTCCCAGCTATGTGGCATGTATGGAAATATCCTACCATTAAGTTGTTGATAATACCATAACAAATTTAGGAAAAATGTATTTTACTGATAATTATTTTGTGTTCTGCAGCTTTATTAAGTTCCTCATCCAGACTTTAGGAAGATATATTTGCTACATTAATGGTCTATTGCCTAGTAACAAGAAGTTTTAAACGAAAGATGAAATTACTAAGGAGCAATTTGTATGAATGACAGAGAAAGTGAGATAATGAAGTGTGGAGCCTCTTCAACACCATGTATCAACTGAGGATGTGCAAATTAATTTAAGTATTAAATGTTTGGAACTCAAATCTTTCATGGAGAATTTCTTTTCCAGTTAGTACCAATAGAATAGAAGTAACCTGGTTTCTTAAAGAGGCAAAAAAAAAAAAAAAAAAAAAAAAAAAAAAAAGGAGAAGAAACCCCTCCCAAACAAAAAACAAACAAAAAAGAGGCACTACATTAGAATCATAATATTTTTGATGTAGAGTGAACTGCATAGATATGAAATTCCTTAGTTGCTCTAGAATAGGGGTCAGCAACCTGTGGCTTTCAGGCCAAAGCCAGCCCACTACCTGTTTTTGTAAATAACATTTTACAGGAACACAGTCACCTTCATTCAGTTATGTATTATCTATGGCTTACTTTTTGCTATAACAGTAAGTTTGAACAGTTGCAACAGAAACTTTATGGCCCACAAATCCTAAAATATTTACCGCTGGGCCTTTAATTGGCCCCTACCTGAGTAATAAGAAGTTTGCCGACTCCTGCTCTAAAAATAATTACAATATTAGAGGAGCAAGATGAGGTTTCTGTTCTAGTACCTGTGAAGACCCACATTTGCTCCTCCCTAGACCTATATAGGAAGATACAAATTGTATCTTTCCCTAGTGTCCTTCCTATCTATCGGCATTAAGGTTAGGCGACTTGTCATTGAATTAGTTTCCTGACCTCAACTTCTTTCCTACCACTCTTGCCTTCTACTCTCAGCCACACTGGCCCTTGCTCTGTTCCTCAAGAATGCCATGTTTGTATTGACTTCAGGACTTTTCAACCACTTGGAACACTTCCATTATGTCTCTATATGGAGGGTTCCTTATCTTTCAGTTCCCACTTAAGTGTCATACATTTAGAGAAGGCTTTCTGATCACCCTATGGTCCTCATACCCCATTGCTCTTGAACTCATTCCTCTCTTTTATTTTTATTTATTTATTTATTTTTTAACAAGATGAGGTGGTTTTTTTTTTAAGATTTTATTTATTTTTAGAGAGGCAGGAAGGGAGGGAGACAGAGAGGGAGAGAAACAGCAATGTGTGATTGCCTCTCACATGGCCCTCACTGGGGACCTGGCCTGCAACCCAGGCATGTGCCCCGACTGGGAATTGAACCGGGACCCTTTGGTTCCGAGCCTGAGCTCAGTCCACTGAACTACATCAGCCAGGCCCTCTCTTTTATTTTTTCATTGCATGAATCACCATGTAGAATTATTTTGTCTGCTGTTAAAGTTTATTGTCTATTTCCATTATTAACCTGTCAACTTTAGTATCAGAGTAGTGTTTGGCACATAACAGTCTCAGCATTTGTTGACAGTGGCTGCTGAAGTGCTCTGCTATGAGGAAAAGTTGATACTGTAATCCAGAGACAACAATAGCGCCTAGATCTAGGTTCAGAAATTTATTTACCCTTATGCAAATTAATGTGTGAAAAGGTTTATAATTTCACATACATGTAAGGCCTATTTTTACTTACAAAATACCCTAGGAAACCTCAATAAGCTTCCAAAAGAAACTGATTGTCTTACTATAATTTTTTAAATTATTAATATTCTATTTTTTGTGTAAATACCCTATACCTTCATCAGCTCTAAATTTGTGTCTAATACCTAGAATATTTTATTTTAGTAGTCACTTTTAGATATGTCAGTTTTCATCTGTAACATCAACCTGGGAATGAAAGTGGAGTAATGTAACAAGTGAACAGCCTTTTCAATTTTCACTAATTTTATGTATTGGTCTCATCATTTATATTTTCAAGAAGATACATGCTGGAAATCTTATTGAAACCTAAAGTACCTATGTTTTCATTGTTTATGCTATTAATCCATGGTGTCCTTACTAGATTTTAAAGTAACCTTCTTTAGGAAAGAAAGCTCAGTTATATTTTCTGCTTTGATCTTCAGATTAATTTCATCTGTGACATAGTATTATCATGAGCTAATAAATTAGGATACAAAATCTAGGTGGACAGTTCTTAGCATTAAAGAAATAGCTATTTGGAGGGGAGGAAGATGGTGGCATGATAGGTGGGAGTGGAGTCCACTTCCCCCTGCCCACGGGTGAAGCACCTAGCCGATCTTCTGAGGAACAGAGTGAACAGCCAGTGGTATTCCAGCATATATGAAGATTGGAGACCAAAATTATAGGGGATATTGAATGATTGGATGGTAAGGAGAGTACTTTGGAACAATAAGGTCCCCACGACCAGCACGGGCCCAAGGGTGGGCTGCAGCCCCAGGCCCTGCTGCAAGATTCCTGGGACAGAGCCAGGCTGTGCTGTATGAGAGGCCAGGTGCTTGTTTGGACCGGTGGGCTTAAATAGGAAGAATTTTTCAAAAAGAAAGAGAAAAGAGGAGGCGCTCTGTGGCTTTTCGGGTAATTCTCTGCAGTAGCCGTCCACCACCTACGCCCCTGCCACAGCAGCCCGAGGGTCGATGCACACCCGGTGATCCACGGCCTGGTGGTGGCCTGCCAGCACATACTCCAGAAGCACTGGGGGGCAGTGCACACAGGTCGGTGGAGCTCACACACTGGGCACTGGAGACGAAGCACATCCCATCCAGCCCCTGTGCCCGGAGCCCTTCAGGGCCAACTGGCTCTGTAGGAGATAGGCAGAAGTGCCCCGCATAGGAGAGTTGCAGTCTGTGGAAAGACTTGACTCAGTGGGGGACTGAACTACCTGGAAGGGGTACCAAGAGTCCTTAGTGTGTAGGTCAGCAAAGAGCAAGAAGGTGGTGTGTGAGTTGCCCCTAATTGGTGCACCTCAAGGACAGCACAACTGGTAGACTAAAGGCCTAGGCTGGGCTCAGAAGGGCACTTAGGAATTGGGCTGGAGGCTGGACAACAGTGAAGAGTGCATCTTAGGAAGGAGAAAAGCAAAACAAATACCTTCCCAGCCTGACACAGCCAGGAAGACCAGAAGAATAGACTTTTTTTTTTTAAATTCCTTCTTCCTTTCTGTCCTTCTTTCTGTTTTTTTTTTTAAATTTCTTTTTTTTTACTTTATTGTTATTCAATTACAGTTGTCTGCAAACTCTCCCCTCCCCTCGTCCTCCAATCCCACCTCCCTTCCCTGCCTCCCTCTCCACCCTTGGTTCTGTCCATGTGTCCTCTATAGTGGTTCCTGAAGACCCTTCTCCTCACTGTCCCCTCTCCCCTCCCCCCTTCCCCCTGGCTATTGTTAGATTGTTCTTAATTTCAATGTCTCTGGTTAAGCTTTGCTTGCTTTTTGCTTTTGTTGATTATGTTCTGGTTAAAGGTGAGATCATATGGTATTTGTCCCTCACTGCCTGGCTTACTTCACTTAGCATAATGCTCTCCAGTTCCATCCATGCTGTTGCAAAGGGTATAAGCTCCTTCTTCCTCTCTGCTGCGTAGAATTCCATTGTGTACATGTACCATAGTTTCTTGATCCACTCATTTGTAGATGGGCACTTAGGTTGTTTCCAGCACTTGGCTATTGTGAATTGTGCTGCTATGAACATTGGAGTGCATAGGTTCTTTTGAATTGATTTTTCAGGGTTCTTAGGGTATAATCCCAGTAGTGGAATTGCTGGGTCGAAAGGCAGTTCCATTTTTAGTTTTCTGAGAAAATTCCATACTGTTTTCCACAGTGGCTGCACCAGTCTGCATTCCCACCAACAGTGCAGTAGGGTTCCCTTTTCTCCACATCCCCTCTAGCAGTTATCTGTTGCTTTGTTGATGATGGCCATTCTGACTGGTGTGAGGTGGTATCTCATTGTGGTTTTAATTTGCATCTCTCTGACGGCTAATGATGTTGAGCATCCTTTCATATGTCTCTGGGCCCTCTGTATGTCCTTTTTCAAGAAGCGTCTATTCATGTCTTTTGCCCATTTTTTAATTGGGTATTTTGTTTCCCTGGAGTAGAGTCGTATGAGTTCTTTATATATTTTGGAGATCAAACCCTTGTCTGAGGTATTATTGGCAAATATGTCTTCCCATACGGTTGGTTCTCTTTTTATTTTAATACTATTTTCTTTAGCCCCACAGAAGCTCTTTATTTTGATAAGGACCCATTTGTTGACTCTTTCCTTTATGTCCCTTGCTCTAGGGGACATATCATTGAAGATGTTGCTGCGTGGAATATCTGAGATTTTCCTACTGATGTTATCCTCTAGAACTTAATTATGGTGTCACGACTTACATTTAAGTCTTTTATCCACCCTGAATTTATTTTTGTGTATGGTGTAAATTGGTGCTGAAAAGAAAAGAAAAGAGTTTCATTTCTTTGCAGGTAGCCGTCCAGATTTCCCAACGCCATTTGTTGAAGAGGCTATTTTTATTCCATTTCATGCTTCTGCCCCCTTTGTCAAAGATTAATTGGCCATAGAGACTTGGGTTTATTTCTGGGCTCTCTATTCTGTTCCATTGGTCTTTCTGTCTGTTTTTATGCCAGTACCAAGCTGTTTTGATTACAGTGGCCTTGTAATATAGTTTGATATCAGGAATTGTGATCCCTCCTGCTTTGCTCTTCTTTCTCAAAATTGCAGCTGATATTTGGGGATGTTTATGGTTCCATATAAATTTTTGAAGTGTTTGTTCTATATCCATGAAATATGCCATTGGTACTTTGATAGGGATTGCATTGAATCTATAAATTGCTTTGGGGAGTATGGACATTTTGATGATGTTGATTCTTCCAATCCATGAGCATGGTATATGTTTCCATTTGTTTGTGTCTTCCATGATTTCTCTCTTCAGTGT
>PVJI01028271.1:0-16659 GCA_004026765.1 Micronycteris hirsuta
GCTCCAACCCACCAAACCACAGCTGCCAGGGCTAAAATTTACCATCTCAACCATTTTTAAGGTATAGTTCAGTAGTGTTAAGTACCTTCCCATTGATCGAGACTCATGTTCTTTTGGTGATACACCAAGAAATTTTGCAGCGTTATGTGGACAGATGTTTTATTTTTATCATTATGGTTTTGTTTTTTATCTGCATTAATACAATTAGCATAGTAATATATAATTTTGCAGATGTTATTGTTTAAGAACTGAGTTGAGCTTATTTTAGATGAGTCGTTTTAAAGAAAGCTATTAAGTAAATAAGTGAAAGTAGAGGTGGGGGGTGCATAGGGAAGGAATTATGATGTGGTATGAGAAAGAATGAGGTTTGGAAACACAAACCCGCCAAACCCTCCTACTCCCCCAGGGTCAGTTTAGCCGTCTCCTCCCCAGGGCACTTCCCTTACCCATTTTCAGTCTTGGTGGGACCCCAAGTCATATGCTCTCAAAACCCTGTTTTTCACCTTCCTTTTCAATCAAAGGTATTTTGGAGGCAAGTAACTGAATCCCAAATCAAACTGTTCTGGGAAAATCAACAGGAACGTGTAGACTCACATTACACAAAATCTTCAGGACGATGGGCAGCTTCAGGCACAGCTGGATCTAGGAGTTTAAATTATGTCATCAGAAATCTCTGTCCATCTACTGGTTTCCTTTTCTAAGTGTTGGTCTCATTCTAAGGCAGTCTCTCTACTCGTGGTAGAAAGAGGACCCTCCGCAGCTCCACACTTAGCTCCCTTCAGTCTAGCAAACCCAGCAGAAAGAAAATGCTTTATTCCCCAGAATTCTAGTAAAAGTCCTCGGACTGCCCTTCCTCAGCCTGCTTTGGGTGGGGTGCCCAGCTTTCAAACAACTACGGAAGCATAGGGTTGAAATGCTCTGATTGGCCAGGCGTGGGTCACATGGCGGGCCCCCACCCAATCGCCGTGGTTGCAGGATGAGGTGCTCTGACTGGCCAGGCCGGCGCCTCTCACTTCCCCTGAACCACGAGGGGCTGTTAGCTAGGAAGCAGAGAGTGAATGCTGGATGAGCAGAAACCACGGGGTCCTCAAGCACTCGATGGCTATTCATTGCGCTGCAAACGTTTGCTGATCACCCGTCAGCGGTCCCCTGGCCTGACCGAGGCAAAATCATAAAAGAGGCAGTGCCACTGATGCCAATAAAGACATAACCAGGTCACTTGATAAGGACTATTTTTAGACTCATGGGTGAAACCTTACCCCAGGTGGAGCCTGGGATCTCTCTCGGAAGGAAAAGCCTGAGCTTCTGAGTCGGATCCGCATTTAATTCTCAGCACCCTCCTTACCCTTACTCACTTATTCATCCTTCACTGGAACAGTACATGATGAGGCAGGTACTGACTGTTCCAGACACCTGGGACATGGGGAGGTGGCCCCGAAGGAGGGGAGAGGGGCAATGAAACGTGGACAAAGAAAGAAAGGGTTTCAGACGGTAGTCAATATCGTAAAGGAAATGTAACCATGTGTCTCGCTGGCAAGCAGCTGGGGCTCTGGCTTGCAGCCCGCCTCCCAGGACGCCTTTTCCAGGAGCCGGTCTTTGATTTGAGCCTGGCGGAATGAGGTGCAGTCAGCCGTGACATGATTTGGGTAGGACTCTAAGAAGAGGGAGCAGCAAGTGCTGAGACCTTGAGGTGGCTTCTTCCAAGAACTGACAGAAGGCCCTGGACGGTGTGGCTGAGAGGACTGAGTGCCGGCCTGCGGACCCAACGGTCACTAATTCGATTCCCAGTCAGGGCACAGGCGCGGGTTGCCGCCCGTTCCCCAGTAGGGGGCTCACGAGAGGCAACCACACATGGATGTTTTTCTCCCTGTCTTTCTTCTTCCCTTCCCCTCTCTCTAAAAATAAATAAACAAAATCTTTAAAAATATATGTTTTTAAAAATTAATAAAAAAAAAGAAGTGGCAAAAGCTGCTGTGAATGCTTGTGTGACGTTAGGTGAGTCACTTAGTCTCCACGCGCCACTGAGAAATGAGGGGGAGACCCCCCAAGGTTGCTGTGAGGATCCAGTCAGACGCCTGTCAAAGGGCTCGTGCTGTGCCTGGCGTGTGTAGGTGTCCAATAAACGCCAGCTCTTAGTTTGAACAAAACAGATGTTAATTGGAGGAGGAAAGAGTGGGTTTGGAGGATCAAAGAATGGGCTCGGGTGAGAGAAAGGAGCTTCTGGGGTTTATCCTTCCCAAATCCAAAATGCAAGATATATTATGCATCTGGCTGGTATGGCTCAGTGGATTGAACACCGGCCTGTGAACAGAAATGTCGCTGGTTCGATTCCCAGTCAGGGCACACGCCTGGGTTGCGGGCCAGGTCCCCGATTGGGAATGTGAAAGAGGCAACCAATCAGTGTTTCTCACACATCGATGTTTCTCTTTCTCTCTTTCTCCCTCCGTTCCCCTTTCTCTAAAAATAAATAAAATTAAAAAAAATTTTTTTGAAGACATAGTATGAGCAAGGCCCTGAAATAGGGCTTCTGAACATGCCTCCAGGACATCCCGTAGACCAGCGATAATAACTAGCGTTATTTTAATAACTACCACCATTCGTTGAGCACCTGCTCTCTGCCAGACACTCTGCTGAGTACCTGATGTCCGCAGCCAGTCTGACTCTGGGGCGGGCACTCGCGCCAGCATCCCCATCTTACAGATGAGGAAAACTGAGGCTCAGAGCTGAGAGGCACAGAGTCTGGGCAAAGCCAGGAGGCCAGCACAAGGCCGCTCCACCTGCTACCTGATGACCTTTGGCCATTCGTCATCTCTGATTTGCGTGACAATTCTGCCCCACCTTTATCATCCTCCCAGCCTGGGAGAGGGCGGGTGCAGAGAGGGAGGGAAGCAAAGCCCCAGTGCTCCTCCCCCAGGAACCCTGCCCCCTAGCCTGCTCCCCACCCACCACTACCACCACCAACCCCCTGCTAGAGAAGAGTGCAGGCCTGGAGGTGGCTTCCCAGCTAACAGCGGGAGCCTGCTGCTGAGGCAGGACGGGGGTGTGGCCAGGGCAGGGCCCTTGAGGGTGTGGGGGCAGGGCCAAGGCTGAGTACTTAACTGTGCTGTCTTAGAAACCCCACTCCTGACAGGGCGACCTCCCCTCCGTGGCCCCTGGACAGAACGCAACATGAGGGGTCCGCTGAACGCTGGTTCCGTCCACAGCCCCGTGTGGAAGAGACTGCTTCTAACAGGTGCGTGAGAGACAGTGATTCCACCCGCGGGGTGGGGACAAGGAAAGGGTACACCTTGGAGAGTCTCTATCCAAGTAAGAGTCGC
Organism: Micronycteris hirsuta; assembly: GCA_004026765.1. NCBI lineage: Eukaryota > Metazoa > Chordata > Mammalia > Chiroptera > Phyllostomidae > Micronycteris > Micronycteris hirsuta. The sequence continues at coordinate 3,318 of PVJI01028271.1, forward strand.
TGCACTCAGAGCTCCGACTCCGGTCCATCTGAATCCCATGCAGCCCGCACTACCGGCCCCTCTTATACAGGAGGGCCAGGAGGCTCAGACTGGGCTGGGGCCACCTGCCCAAGATCACAGGGCTGGCAAAGGCAGAATCAGAGCTCAGGACCCACCCCAGCCCCTTTCTGCAAGCGCACCTAGTCTTGCCCAGCTCTCCACGACTAATCATAATTTTAAAGTAGCAATAGTAACAATCAAAAAGTAGTAACAACAGTCCTAATATAAAGAGGTCATTGTGACTATTTCTGCATGCTTGCCTGTTCTAAGTGCTTCCACATAGCAACATTTAATTCTTAACCCCACAAGTCGAGGGCTATATCATCCCCACTTCATTGAGGAGGAAACAGAGGCACAGAGAAGTTGTGTGCTCTCCCTGGGCCACACAGCTTGGAAGTGACAGAGGGAGGATTTGAACTCCGATCCTCTGGCTATGGCAATCACACCTTCCAGAAGCCATACGCAGGCACCTCTCAGATAACAAGTGATTTGCCTCCTTTTACAGGTCTTAAAAATGTCCAGCTCTGTCTAATTCCGAAACCCCAAACGTCACCCAGTTTAAAGCTTGTCCTCGCGCCCGGTCAGGCCTGTGTCAGACTGCAGTGAGGACGTGATGGGGCCTGACGGGCCTCTCATCTCTCTCTCCCTCTGAGCCCTTCCTCCCAGCCACAGCTGCAGTCTGTGCCCTGCCCTCCACCGTAGCAAAGGCGGGGAAGGCAAGGAACGGCAGGCAGGTTCTACTACAGTTGTCAGGTGGGATGAAGTGGCTCGCTGCCCTCTCCCGGTCTCCTCCAGCCTCTTTCTGCCAAGGTCACAGGTCAGCAAGCCGTGTCCCGTGAGGGTCTTTGTCAGGACAGCCTCCGCCACTGGCTCGTGGGAAACGCACGGACACCTCTATGGTGCTCTCAGGTGTTGGAGGTGTGGGCCACACGCACCCCAGCCGTGTGTTTCCTCCCCGGCACCGGCCTCTGCCACGCCACTCCTCACAGGGAGGCTTAGAGGGGACACCTCCCTGTTTCCCTAGGAGGTCCCCGTGGAGCCACCCTCGCTTGGCCTGCGGAGGAGAAAAGCAGGGCCCTCAGCCCCCCTCCCCCGGGACGCAGGTTCATTCTCAACCGCCCCACCCCAGAGGCCTTGCTCTGCACCCCCTCTTCCTCTCCATGGGCTCTTTTAGTTTCCAACATCATGCTGTCTTAGTTTCGGGTGCACAGCATGGCGGTGAGGCCATCATACACTTGACAAAGGGTTCCCCCAGTATTTCCAGTACCACCCGGCTCCGTCAGTAGTTATTAACGATAGTATTGACTAGATTCCCCGGGCAGTGTCCCTGACTCAGACTGGGAGAAATTGAATAGCGACTTCTTCTCTTGTGATTAAAGGTTAGAAATTAAGTAAAATAACCATGCTCCTGTAAATTGAGTTCTGGAATCATCTCCACGGTTCCAGCCCTGAAATGTCAACCTTCGTCCGGCATGCCTAAAAAATATTTACTTATTTGTTTATATATATAGAAATTATTTATGTATTAACAAATAAGTTTGTAAACAAATAATATTTACTTATAGTATAAGTAGATATTTATATATAAATATTTATATATATAAAATATAGGGTGGGGCAAAAGTAGGTTTACAGTTGTTTGTATGGAAAATAATACAATAATTAATAATACAAGAGTAAAGTCTGTGTTTTGTGTACTCACAGCTGTAAACGTTTCACCCCACCCTGCATAAATGACATCTTAAATATATGTCAAATATATTCTATATTTATTAATGCAATTTGTATTTATGTATTGTTAAGCTATAAAATTGATATATAAACATATATTCTACATACTATCATATATTTATGTGGTATATTCAATATATATTCTATATAATATATAGTCTACATATTATATTCTATGTAATTAATATAATATAATTATATTAGATATAATTACATATAATAAATGTATTAATATTGTGTTTATTGACATAATTTATGAATGAAATACCAAAGTTAGACTGTCCTCAAATTCATGAAAATTCATGATCTCACTGAATCTGAGGCACCCCTGTGAAATGGTTACTGTTGACCACCCTCCTTGATAAGTGGGGAAACTGAGGCTCAGAACCCAGAAATAATATGCGGCAGAGTCCGAGTTATAAACCCAGGGCCAGAGACCTCAGCGCCCACAAGTGACACCGCGATTCTGCATCAGCTAGACCGAGGGTGCTGAGGTGTCCCGGCTCCCTGATTCGCGGGGCTGCCTGCACCTCTGTCACGCTCAGAGCTGGGTGCCAGCCCTGCCCTGCATGACCGAAGCCTGCCCGGTCGGTCACTTATTCAACAGACGTTGTTCTCCGCCCAGCCTGTGCTGGGCGGGGCTGGGGACGCAGCCTCGGCCCCACCCTCCCAGGGCTCCCAGTCCAGAGGGAAAACACGCCTGCCCGGACAGTGGTGACGCATGGGGGGGGGTAGGAATGGTGTTGGGGGAGAGAGACCCAGAGGGCTAAGGTCTGAAGCTGGGAAATTGGGCGGGGGGCGGAGTGGCGCCTTTCAAAGCCATCAAAATCAAAACATGGCCTCAGAAAGGTTACGCAAAGGGGATCCCTGTGCTCCTTGTTTCGGAAGCACCTAAGAATGCTTTTTCATCAAGGTAGGAAAGCGAAGCCTTGCGCGGGCGCTTGGGGACGAGGCTCTATTCTGTCACTGGGCGGCAGGAGCGCCCGCCTGCCCATCCAGTCAGTTGAGGCCGAGGCCCAAACACCGTCCCGTCTGTTTCCAAGCGCCCCTGCAGGCCAGGGAAGGCTTCAGGAGGGGGCGCCTGAGCTGGAACTCAAATCACAGCCAGAGAGTTAGAGGGGAACAGCATTCCAGGTAGGGGAACAGTGTGGGCCAAGGCCTGGAGGCCAGAGCGCTGCGCAGAGTTCTGGGTGGCTGAGGCGGAGAACGAAGGAAGAGCGGGGAGAAGAGCACTGAGATGCAGCAGGGGTGCCGGCGGAGGAGTCTGCACTGTGGTGAAACGACTCCCAGCTCCCTCTTACGGCCTTGGATCTGAGACTCAAGCTTACTGTGCCTCAGTTTCCCTGCCTGTAAAACAGAGTAGAAGCAACCTTTGTTGTTGAGGGGGAGCAGTGAAGTCACGGAGGGAGAATCTGGCGCATTCCCAGGCTCCCAGCCGGCTCAGTGTCAGCTGGTCGCCTGGAGCTGCCTCACAGCCCTCCTTCTTACACCCCCTCCAGAGCACAGCATTTGGTTTGCCAAGAAGAGAGCTGATGGCCGGGGGGGCTCAGGTGGTTAGAGTGTCGTCCTGTGCACCAAAACGTTGTGGGTTTGATCCCTGGTCACGGCACACACCTGGGTGGTGGGTCCAGTCCCCAGTCGGGGGTCATACAGGAGGCAACTGATGGATGTTTCTCTCTTTCTCTCCCTTCCTCTCTCTCTCAAATCCGTAAAACATGTCCTCAGGTGAGGATTTTTTTTTAAACTAAAAAAAGAGAGAGAGCTGATATTTTAACATTTGTGCTATAAGTGGGTATTTCTGATGCTTAATATGTAGCCACTGATTTTATGGACTTTAAAAAAATCTTTAAAAGGCATATTTACAATACACCCAGTGCTTGCAATTGTAATTATAACGGTAAGCATTTATCCGGCAGTCGCCTCGTTAGTACCCTGTTCTAAGCACTTTACAAGCATTTGATGAAGGAATTTCTGATCTTGATTTTGCCAGCCTGCCCCCTGCATGCGGTTGTGCCAGCACATGAAACTGTCACAGGTGGGCACAGGGAACCAGGTTCTTGGTGATCCGGACAAAGAATTGAACCAAACACCCTGAGTTTATAGCAGAGAACATGGAAGCAGGCCAACTCCAAGCAGAGATTGACCTCATGGGCTGGAGGGATCCTTCCTGGCCAGTTTTGGCGGGCTTTCACTGCGCATGTGCACGTAGTTGTATCACTTTAAAGCTACTGTGCATGTGGTCTCCCATGGTTTTCCCTGATTGGCCGCCAGGGAAGGGGATCCCACAATGTTACCGAATGGCACCCCCTTCTCCTGAGGTCCCCCTGTATTAGTTTCACTTTGCCCCTTGTGAGAGAATTATAGCTCTCCATGTTACAGATTGGTGAAAAGGAAAGGAATTATTTATTTACAAGGTATACAGACTTAAGAGTAATGACTTAATGTCTTCATTAAAAAACTGAAGTCCTTTAAAATACCCACAGACACACACAGTCCTTCCTTCTCCCCTCTGTCCAGTCCAGAGGTTACAGATATGTTGCATGACCGTGCCGGAGGTCAGCTGCAAAGCTGCTGCTGTACAAAACAGCTTTGAATGGCCCTGCTCCCTGTATCCCATCCCCCCAGTTCACACTGGTGGGCACGAGGACATCCCATGTATATTTTTCTAATATTTCCTGGACACCTTGAGTTCTGGACCCCATTACAAATCTTTCTTTTGGGGGTCCCCTGGCTGCACCCTATTACAGATCTTTCCCGTTCCTCAGCCTCATCAACACAGCATCAAACTTCTGGAGCTGTGCCCATCTGCTGGCTGTGAAGTGCCACCTCGGTTTGACTTAAAGCCCCTGCCTCTCCCTGCCAGTGCCGCTGAACATCTTCCCTATGTCAAGAGACATCTGAATTTCCTTTTCTAGGAACCGCCTACCCCTATCTTTCGTGTGTTTTTCGGGTAGGCTGTTGACATTTTTTTTTATCAATATCTAGGAGCTCTTTATATGTTAGTGAAATGAGCTCTTTGTCTGTGATATCAGTTGCAAATGATTTTTCCTGGTACGTCATTGTTCTTTTGACTTTATGGGTGGTGTTTGTTTGTTTTATTTTTTTTTCAACCTTTGCAGATGTTTCTTTTTTATTTTTATGTCGAACCTTTCCATCTTTTATGGCCGGAGCTTGTGTTCTCACTACAGGAGGCCCCATTCCCGCGAGAGGCAGAGGGAGGGTGAGCGCACAGGCTCCGGGGACCAGGCTGCCAGCACTGCCCGCCGAGCTCGCAGCAGCGCAGAAACTTAATGAGAGGACGTGACAGAAACTGGGGGCTGGGGACACACTGGACAACATAGTTCAGTGGTTGAGAATTTTGACCTTACCACCTATGACACCCAGGAAAAATGTCTTCAATTCTCTGAATCCTTGCTTCTTCACCTCTACTAGGAGTAGAATGGTTGTATCATAAGGGCAGGGGCAAGAAAGAGATAGTCAACTCAAACGGAGTAACGAGCCCTAGCCAGTGGGGCTCAGTTGGTTAGAGCAGCGTCCCGTACACCAAAAGGTCACAGGTTTGAATCCCAGTCAGGGCACATACCCAGGCTGTGGGTTCAATCCCCGGTTGGGGCACATACAAGAAGGCAGCCAGTCAATGTTTCTCTCTCTCTCTGTTCCTCTCTCTCTAAAAAGCAATGAAAAAAAATGTTCTTGGGTGAGGATTAATTAAAAAAAAAAAAAAAAAAAGCAGCCCTGGCTTGCGTAGCTCAGTGGATTGCACGCGGGCTGCAAACCAAACGGTCGCAGGTTTGATTCCCAGTCAGGGCACATGCCTGGGGTGCAGGCCAGGTCCCTAGTGAGGGCCATGTGAGAGGCAACCACACACTGATGTTTCTCTCTCTCTCTTTCTCCCTCCCTTCCCCTCTCTAAAAATAAATAAATAAATAAAATAAAAGGAGGAAAGAGGAGGGCTTGCTAAAGGGACGACATGTGGAGGTGTGGGCAGGGTCTAGGTGAAGTGACAAGGCACCGTGCAGCACCAGGGCGAGCGGCAGTGGGAAGCTGTCACCTCCCTTGGGCTAGAAGCTGAAAGAGGGAGAGCGGAACCCAAACCGAAGGGAGCGGTGCCCGGAGACGGCCGCCCAGTAGGCGCTTTAGCAGAGGGACACAGCCGGCCTGTGAGGATGGAGTGGGGAGGGAGCTGGGCGACCAGGGACCTCAAGGCCACTCCCACTGGCAGACGCAAAAGGCAAGGGGACCCCAAAGATGGAGCTCAGAGACGTCAGCCTTTCAGGGTGCGCGGCAGAGCAGAGGTGAAAGAGTGGACCTGACCGGGCAGCGTAATATGTGCTTTGTGGGGTCGATGTACAAGGAACAAGTGCGAAATCACAGGCTCAGTGCTCAGAACACCGTCTGGCTTTATAGGAGGCACTCCACGAGCGGTCGGTCCCTTTCATTTCTACAATATTTTTGTCACGAGCACGACTGTCGTCACAACTCTAGGTGTGCCGCACGCTTTCTGGCCAGCTCCAAAAGGGCTCCCTGGAGCAGCATCGTGCCTTGGGTCCCGCTTGCTCCCCCTTTTCTCACCTCTCCTCCCACCTCCTCCAGGCACCCTGCTCGCTGCAGCCGGCATCTGCTCTGCCTCCCCGGAGCTGCCCTCCTCTGCGCCTCCCGACTTCCTGACCGAGGGAGCCAGCGCCCACCTTCCTGTCCCCAGCGACCTCGATGACATCCTCTCCACTTCTTGGTTCCGAGGGCACGAGGCCCGGCCGGAAGCCATGATCTTCTCCCCTGAGGGCCTCCCGGGGCCGGGCCACAGCGGCCGGGAGACGCTGGGCGCCCGAGGCAGCCTGCTCATCAGAAATGTGACAGCTCGAGACTCCGGAAGCTACACCATGGTGCTGAAAACCAGCAGGGGACGCAGGAGTGTGACAGAGCAGATACATGTCAAGGGTGAGTGGGGCCCCATGGCGGGAGAGAAGGAGGTCTCAGTCAGCCGGGCCATCCGAACCCAGCCTGTGCCGGCGGTCAATCACTCCCTAACAACCGCCCTCAAAACTTAAGATAGCGACCATTTGTTTAGCTCATGATTACTGCGGACCATTCTGGTCTCACTCCTGTGTCTGTGGCCAGCCGGGGACTGCGTGGCCACTGACTGGTCCAGGGTGGCCTCTTTCATATGTCTGGCAGTGGTCTGGCTGGTTAGGGGGCCGCAGGGGTAATTGGGCCGCGTAGCCTCTCATCCTCCGGCAGGCTAGCCTGGGCTTGTTCTCTCAGCGATGGAGCAGGAGCAAGGGCAGAAGCTGCAAGGCCTTCTGAGGCCCAGACTCAGAACCGGCATGCCATCACTTCCGCCATCTTTTTTTTTTTTTAAGATTTTTATTTATTTATTTTTAGAGAGAGGGGAAGGGAGGGAGAAAGAGAGGGACAGAAACAGAAATGTGAGAGAGAAACAGATTGGTTGCCTCCTGCACACCCCCAACCAGGGACCTGGCCCGCAACCCAGGCATGTATCCTGACTGGGAATCGAACCAGCGACCCTTTGCTTCGCAGGCTGGTGTTCAATCTACTGAGTCACACCAGCACCACACCAGCCAGGGCTCTTTTATTTTTTTAATTGATGAGAGAGAGATGTGCTGTTCCACCCACCCATGCATTCATTGGTTTACTCCTGCATGTGCCCTGACTAGGGATTGAACCTGCAACCTTGGCTTATTGAGAGGACGCTCCAACCAACAGAGCTACCCAGCCAGGGCACTTCCACCATCTTTTACTGGCCAAAACAAGTCACATGGCTGGTCCAGCTTCAGCAGGAGAGAAATAGGCTTCACCTCTTGAAGAGAGAAGTTGCAAAACATTGTGGCCATTTTTTTGTCATCTGTCACTTTACAGCAGACATTCATTAGATATTTGTTCATTATCACTTAGGGAAGGGCAGAGATCTCTAGTGGCAGTCTGCAAACTCAGCTATGTTTTCATGAGCTGTTCTATTCTGGACTTGAACTTTCACACCTGAACCAGAAAAACAGAGTCCTTAAGGGAACCAGACCCACCCTGTTGAGAAGGGAGCTCACTGACTGTGAGTGCCCAGGCTGCCATAACAAAGTGCAACGGGCCAGGTGGCTTAACAACAGGAGTTGATTTCTCACAGGTTTGGAGGCTGGAAGTCCAGGATCCAGGTGTCAGCAGCTTTGGTTTTCTTTTCTTTCTTTTTTTTTAAATTTCATTTATTTAATTTTAGAGAGTGGGGAAGGGAGGGAGGGAAACATCAGTGTGTGGTTGCCTCCTGTGCGCCCCCTACTGGGGACCTGGCCTGTAACCCAGGCACGTGCCCTGACTGGGAATCGAACCAGCGACCCTTTGCTTCGCAGTCTGGCACTCAATCCACTGAGCCACACCAGCCAGGGCGCTTTGACTTTCTTTAAGGCCCCTCTCTGTGGCTTGCAGAGGAGCCTTTTCTTGCTATGTCCTCACATGGCCTTTCCTCTGCGTGCACAGCCCTGGGGTCTCCCTGTGTGTCCTGTGAGGGCACCAGTCGGAGTGTATTAGCGCCCACCCGGATGGCATCATTTTCACTTATTTCGTTAAAGGTTCTGTCACCAAACATAGTCACATTCTGAGGTACCGTGGTTAGGTCTTCAACGTCTGAATTTAGGGAGACCCAATTCAGTTCAGAACAGGGATATACTACAGTAGTCCCCCGACTCGTCCACAGCAAATCTATTCCAAGACACACACCCCACCCCCGTGGATGCCTGAAACCACAGACTCTGTTTATATGGGTTTTTCCTATACACACTCACCTTTCCACTTAAAAGAAGCACTTCGCTGCCTCCCTTGGGCGTATTCAAATGGCCAGCATCACTACTCTTGCCCTTTGGGGCAATTATTAAGTAAAATCCAGGTGACTTGGACCCAAACACAGTGAGAACTCACGGTTGATCTGATAACGGCGCAGGCCACCAAGTGACTAAGGGGCGGGGAGCGCATACAACTGGACACGCTGGACGAAAGGATAATTCATGTCCAGGCGGAACGGAGCAGGACGGTGCAAGATTGTATCACACCTCTGAGGACAACAGTGTGCAATTTAAAACTGGAATTGTTCACCTCTGGGATGTTTCTGCTCACACCCCAGTGGCTGGAAGCTAGTCACACAGCCATACCTAACAGCAGAAAAAGCTGGAAATATAGCCTTCATCCTGGGTAGCCCTCTGTCTAGCTGAAATGTGGGGTTCTGTGACTAAAGGAAGAGGAGGAAAAGAGATGGAGGGAGCGACGCAGAAGTTTATGCTGCCGGTTGCTGTTTGAGGGTGCCCTTGGGGCTCACCCACTCCCCCCATCCCAAGTTTAGCCAGGTGTGCACCCAAGCTTAGCGGAGTGATCCCTCCAGTCACTGTGCATTTGGCTTCTAGTTCAGCCAGGCAGGCCACCTGCTGGTCAGGCCACTCCCTAACCCTCGACTGTGTCCCAGCATGCCTGTGGGCTCCCGCTACGCAGTGGGAGGGCTCTGGGCGTGACCACATTGCTATCCATCAACTCAACAACCCACCAGCACCTGCCCTGTGCCCGGCATGTGCTGGGCAGTGTTGGGGACACAATGTGACTGAGACGGCCCGCCCCTCCTGGGCTCACAGTCCACTGGGGGAGACAGATTTGTCCCCAGACAGGGATGACTCAGCGCAGGCAGGGCTGGGACAGGGGAGGAGTCTGGGAGGGCTTCTTGGAGAAGGCGGAATTCAGCAGTAAATTGCACAGAGTTGGTTTCTCCTGCCATGGAGTTCCCAACCTGTAGGGGCAGAGAGATGTGAAATGAATACATCCTAAGGGAAGGTCAGAGAAAACTTCCCTGCAGAAGTAACCCTTAAAAGGCTCTCTGAAGAGAGGAGAGGTTAGCCAATACAGATGCTGTGGAAGGTTGTTCCAGGCAGTGAGAACGGGCTGGGTACGGGCTGGGGGCTCAGAGAGATCTGGTCAGTGTAGGGAGTTGAGAGCAGGGCAGCGCAGAGGCTGTGGGCTGGGTGAGGCCACCGGCCGTTCAGTGTGGCAGAGGGAGGCAGACAAAGATGGGGGTCCACGGATGTGCGGAGCTTCGGATGGCCTCAGACTTCCATTCAGCAAGTCATTTGCCAATGCTGATTGTTATGGATGCATCAAATGCTTTTTTTAAAAGATTTTATTTATTTATTTTTAGGCAGAGGGGAAGGGAGGGAGATAGAGAGGGAGAGAAACATCAGTGTGTGGTTGCCTCTCGTGCACCCCCTACTGGGGCCCTGGCTCACAACCCAGGCATGTGCCCTGACTGGGAATCGAACCAGTGTCCCTTTGGTTCGCAGGCCCATGCTCAATCCACTGAGCCACAGCAGCCAGGCCATCATACTTCTTAGTGCCTTCTCTGTCTTGGATGGTGCTGGAGTCCTAGGCAGGGAGATGTGAGAACCAAAGGTGTCTGACCCACTGGGGACCAGGTAGAGCTACAGTAATCCTGCGAGGTCGGTTCTGCTGTGGCTCCATCGTACAGGCGAGGGCACTAGGGCAACAAGTGGGGAGCCCCTTTTAGAGGACGCACGGCTGCCAAGTGGTTGAGCAGGGGCTTGAACGCAGGTCCTTCCGGTTCCAGCCCTGCGCCAGCGCCAGCGCCAGGCTGAGAACCGCACAGGCACGGGTGGGCAGCAGGCCTTCAGGCGGGAACCGCCCTCGCGAGGCCACACGGAGACTGGTAGGAAGGGCGGACATGCGACAGGGCCGCCTCCGCCCCATGGGTGTCAGCTGACATTCCGGAGGGATTTCTCAGCTGCACAGTTTTGCCCTGAGAAGCGTGGGGTCTCAACCCCAAGCTGGGCTCCCCAGCCCAAAGCGTGGGAGCCAGGAAGAGGTGCCCACATAACACCTGGCTGTGAAAATCGGCAGGGGTTCTGTCTGCCAGGCAGAGACAGGAGTCTGCTAGAGACCCAGGCTCCCTCTTAAAGGGCCAACACTCAGTCTCGTGCACAGCCACTCACCCTGGGCTCTGGCAGAGGGAGGGCAGAGCAGACTAGAGTCTCTGGAGGAGAGACTGGGTTCTGTGGCTCTGGGGAGAAAACTGAAGGGAGAGCCACCAGGGATCCCCATGCTGAGTCCCTCCCCCACACCGCACAGGCCCTCTTTCTTGGGTGGAGCACGCCCCTCCAGATGGCATCTGTGTGGGAGAAAGCAAGAGCGCCACCCACTGGGCTGCCTTTCGCCCCGCCCTGCAAAGACTGCGCCCTGCTGAGGAGTAAGCTGCCTGGTCCGGGGTGCAGAGGTCTGGCCGGACTAAGGGGATGTCAGTGACTGAGTTGTGTGGCTTTGGGGTGGAAGCTATTCCCTCCACTTTCCCATGAACCTGACTGGCGCCTCCACCTCATGGGAGATCCACCAGCCCGCCCTCTGAGCTGCTGGCAGCCCCAAGCGCCCGACTCCTGGTGGCCTCACCCACCCAAGCTCTGGGAAGAATCCAGGACAGTGGGGTTGTGTGGCTCTGGGATGAGTTCACACCTTCCAGCTTCTCTCAAGCCCAGCCAGCACCTCCCCCTCACTAGCACCACCCTCTGACTCATGGTGGTCCTGCCCTGCTGAGCTCAGCCTCCCAGCAGAATCTAGGACAGACTGAGTTGTATGGCTCTAGGACAGATGCCATTTTTCTCTCCCATGCCGAAGCAGTGCAGAGCCCTCCCTTCACACGGCCAAATCTTAGTCTGCTTGCGCCTGATAAATTCTGCAGGCCTCACCCTGATGACTCCCTGAGACCCCACCCTGCCACAACAATGTACAAGCACCAGCAGGTGGCAGCTAGATTTGGTATAGCCCGGGACACTTGCTGAGTGGCCTCAGACCCAGCACCAGCACTGAATTTGAACCTGCATAAGTCTGGTGAAAACCACTCAACCCTACCTGGTGACTCACTGAGAAACTCCCTCATGCATCTCATGTTCTGCCAGAGACTCTTTCAGTGACTGAGCCTAAGAAGCAGCAGGCAGGAGGAGGCCGTTCTCTTGGAGTGCCTTGGGACTTTTGCTGACCTACCCCTGGGCCTGGTACTGGTTAAAGCCTGCTCTGGTTCTCAGCTTGCTCCTTCCCACACACCCCCAGGCCCAGCAGAGGCACCCACAAACTGTGGGTCACTGTGTAACTCTGAGCAGGTTGCCCAGAACCAGTCACAGGTGACTACATAAGACCACGTGAGACCAACTCCTACATAAGGCCACCCTGCCAAGACTGGGAGTCATAGCAGATCTACCTAATATATTAAAAACAAACAGAGAGGAAGCCAAAATGGAGAGAAAAAGAAACAATGAAAGAACAGGAGAACTCTTCAGAAAAAGAGCTAAATAAAATGTAGGCAAGCAATTTATCAGACATAGAGCTCAAAAACATGGTACTAAGAGGCTCAAGGAACATAGTGAGAGCTACAGCATCATGAAAAGGGACATGAAAACCATAAAAAAGAACCAGTCAGAAATGAAGAACACAGTATCTGAAATGGAGAATACACTAGAAGGAATAAATAGTAGGTTGGATGCAGCAGAGGACTGAATCAGCAATCTGGAAGACAAGGTAGCAGAAAACATCCATCAGAGCAGCAAAAAGAAAAAAGAATTTTTAAAAAATTAGGAATGTTTAAGGTACCTTTGGGAAAACATGAAGTATAATAATACCCCCACCATAGGGGTATCAGATGAAGGAGAAAGCAAGGAACTGAGAATTTATTTGAAGAAATAATGACTAAAAATTCCCCTAGGCTGATGAAGGAAAACGACACACAAGTCCAGGAAGTGCAGAGGGTCCCAAACAAGATGAACCCAAAGAGACCCACACCAAGACACATCATAATTAAAATGGCAAAGGTAAAAGCAGTAAGAGAGAGACAATTAGTTACCTCCAAGGGAACTCCCAAAGGGCTGTCCGTTGATTTCTCAACAGAAACATTTCAGGCCAGGAGGGACTGGCATGAAATAGTCCAAGTGATAAAAAGCAAGGACCTACAACCAAGACTACTTAACCCAGCAAGGCTCTCATTTAAAACTGATGGAGAAATAAAGAGCTTCTCAGACAAGAAAAAGCTAAAGGAGTTTGGTATCACTAAACCACTGTTACCAAAAATGTTACATGGTTTTCTTGAAGAAGAAGAAGAAGAACAACAACAACAACAACAGAGGAACAGAGTTAAAAAAAATAATAAAATAGCTATAATTAGGTACCTATCAATAATCAATTTAAAAGTAAATGGCTTAAATGCTGCAATCAAAAGACTTACAGTACTGGAAGAAATAAAAGGCATCCAAATTGAAAAGGAAGAAGTAAAACTGTTATTATTTGCAGATGACATGATACTGTATATAGAGAACCCTAAAGATTCCATCAAAAAACTACTAGAAGTGATAAACAAATTCAGTAAAGTAGCAGGTTACAAATAAATATCCAGAAATTGCATTTTTATACACCTATAATGAACTATCAGAAAGGGAAACTAAGAAAACAATATCATTTACAATTGCATCAAAAAAATAAAATACCACTCTGGCTGGTGTGGCTCAGTGGATTGAGTGCCGGCTGTGAACCAAAGGGT